>JANIJG010021506.1:0-27370 GCA_024611175.1 Megaceryle torquata | reverse complement strand
GAAGAGAAGAGAAGAGAAGAGAAGAGAAGAGAAGAGAAGAGAAGAGAAGAGAAGAGAAGAGAAGAGAAGAGAACCCAGCTCCCCCTCCTTCACTGCTTAGGTGTCACACTTTTTTGTGAATTCCCCCCTGGAAGACAGCAGCTCTGTTCTAGGGACAGCAGCACTTGAGTATCACACTATGAAAGCCTGCTTTTCACACCTTTCTTCAAACAGCCACAGGAACTGAGTGATATTTTGGATGCTAAAGTTGCTCCCTGGGCTTCTGGTTTGAAGCATGTTGGCAAGGTCTCCCAGTCTGCATGCTGTGGGGATGCCAATATACAAGATAAAAATTCATGAAGTACCTGAGAACTAGAAAAGACTCTGCTTTAAAAGGAAATTCAAAAGATGGTCTAGAAGAATACCCTGAGCTCTTCTGGGTGAATGGATTCTTGCTGCTTTTTTTTTTTTTTTTTAATGCATATGTTAAACATTATTTCTAGTTGTCATGAAAAAAAAAAAGTATTGTAAATGCCAAAATGTTGTTGAACATGAATGGGGCAGGTGGCAGAAGGAGGTAGAGGAGGGAAGAAAGGGAGAAAAAGATGAAGAGTAGAGGTGAATGTGATGTCTTCTTGTCCTGGATGCAGAAGGCTCAATGCATAAGCACTCATATGGACATGGACTGCATCAATAAGCCTTTCTTCAGCTCTGGGAAATGCAACATCTGATGCAATCTCAACCCTAAATCCACCCAAATCTTCTGGACTGTTCATAGCACCTTTCCACTTCTCCACAGACACAAATGGCCCATAATCTGGGACTTGTAGCCCCAGTGTAAAGAAGATTGAAGTAGATTGAAGGAAGAAAAGCAGTAGTGCAAAAGCCCCTCTTCAACTTGCAGCTTGGACAGGGTGTAGGGAAGGGTCTCTACTGTGCCTGAGGCTCTTTGTGTGCGATCACAGTTCCTCTGCTGCACTGATACCAGCCACAGCTTCCCAAGCGCCCAGGCAGCTGGATGGGGGAAATACAACCCCAGCAACTGCAGCATTTCTCCTCCTTTTCCAGCTTCACACACCATACATGCTGGGGACCTTTCCCCACAGCCACCTCCACCCCAGGAAGGTTCAGCACTGACCCAAAGACTCAGTATGCTGGGTGAGTGGCTCTCTTTCAAAGTACTTCTCTTTTAATAGTAAGGCATTGGAATATTTTGTTCACTATTAAATGAGTGATCTTTTTTTTTTCCTCCTGCTGTCAAACCTAGATGGTGTCTGGAAAAACTCAGAGGGATGGATAAAGGTTCACGTACAAGAAAATATCAAGGCTCATAAGCAGATAGAGCAATCTTGAGGAGCTTGGGTGGGTGGCTTTTCCACAGAGATTGAGCTACCTGGTCCCTTCTCCCTCTGAGAAGAGGGATTTAGAAAGAAGGCAGCTTTGCTGGTTTGATTGCATCTCTGCACATTGCACCAGGCAAGGCACTAAACTTGAACAATAAGGTGAAGCTCGACACTGTCATCCATCAGCAGCTTTTCCTTGAAGGTCTACCCATTCCTGTATCAACAGTAACCTTTAATAAACATAACAATTAAGCAAGGAAGCACCTAATACGTTTATTGGATCTTCCTTTATCCCCTGTGCATGTTGCAGCAATAGCTGAGCATTTCTTAATGATCCCTTCCTAATGCTTTCCTTCTTAATAATGCTGTCTCTCTGACACAGTTTCAGTTTTCACTAATTTCTGTCTTTTCTCCAAGTTACATTCCTACTGCCTCTTTCCAAAACATGCATTGGTTTATTGTGCCCACAATTTCATTTTGTGCCAGTTCTTTCAGCCTGTAATCCACAGTCCCCTTGGAATGGAAGAGCCGTAGCTCTTTGAATCATGTTATTTAGAGATTGCTTGGCTGCACCTAAAGAAAAAAATCAACCTGAAAGAGAACACAGCCTCACCGTCCTAACCTCATACCGTGTAGTATTTCATTGTAGTATTCATAAATAATAATCTCCTGCAGTGTGGTCAGGAGCAGAGTTGTACAGGTGACACTGGGATGTCTCCCAAGGGCACAACAAGGCTTCAGCACCAAGACCCTTAGAAAAAACCTTAAGAGGTGAACTGGCACTTTGTCAGTGGACAAAATTGTTGCTGGTGAAAATAGTAGGAGTTCTAGGAAATGACACAATGGGGAAAGTGATGAATTAAAATTAATTCATTTTACCATATAGGAATTACCCCCCACGTTTCCAGAAAACAGAGATTTCTCATTTCTTTTATTAATTGTGAATCTTTTGCCACTTGAGTGAAAATTACATTGACTTTATGTACAGGACCCCAGAAACCCTGTGTGCTATGAAACTCCAGCAGAACAGGGTAGAAATCCTCCAGTAACACAAAGTACATTAAAAATTGAGTTTTTACTGAATAAAACATGGAAATGAATAATGTAGCCTGCACAGTATTCCTCGTGTTATTAAATTGATGGTAAGTTTAATTAACTTAATGCTGCCCTAAATTTTAATTTTCCTTCTGCTGCAGAATCTCAGGCTAGAAATGCCAAAGGGCATTACAGAAGTTTTAGAGAAATCACCAGGTATTGGTGTGGGTGAGGAGGAGGCAGCTGGAGTTGTTGGGGATGTAAGGCACAGGTGACTGTGCAGGAGAGTGGAGTGCTAACTTTGGTACCTTGGTCTTCCAGAATCACCAGTAATAAAACAACATGCAAGGCTAATGCTGAAGAGTGCAAAAAACCCACAGATTTCGTTTCTTCCACCAGCTGGGGTTAACGGAGATAGACTGGGAGGATATGGAGCACCCCATGAGTCCATGCTTCAGGAGGGTTGTCACTGGCATCACATAATGATTATTTCCCAGTGAAAATTTACATTTCTGAGTCCAGTTCAGTGGCTAACTCATCACAAAGTCCATAGAGCTGACAGGTGTCAGCACGAAGGGTGTTCTTTATGAAAAGAATCTCCAAAAAAAGCATATTCTAGCAATAAGGACCATCATTAATAAAATGGTCTCTTCCCAGTTGCTTGGATGCAAGTGTCCTGCTGATGTGGCCTCTGAGCTCTCAGCAATACTATGAGCTGACAGGCTTTATCTCCTAGATGACTTGCCCATAGGGCTGCAATCTTCACCCTGCAGCTGGCACTGGCGTCTTTGTGTACTTAGAGTACAGCCAGCCATGAAAGAGCTGCTGTTGCTTTTCACCCACTCTCCAGGCAGTGAGATGCATCCCAGGAGAAGACATTCAGGAAATTACCTTTATCCATATATTTATTTAGCAAAGCTAAATTTTCTACCAGGCTAGAACCAGTCTACTCTTACACAAAGAGCAGAGCCTGCTGTCTTAAAGCCAAGGAGGTCCAGGGTATTCTAAGGGCTGTCAATCACGGACAAAGGCACTCAGGAGAGGATGGACAAAGGGAAGTGCAGAATTACTCTACATACTCTAGTTTCTCTAGCACCTAGAGCTTGTATGATTCAGTAAATTTGGGTACATAAAATACTTTTCTGTGATCTCTCTTAACTGTTTTTCTGGAAATTTTTGTTGCATGAAGGAAAAAAAAGCCTGCTGTAGACTGCAGACCTGTTTTCTAGCACACTTTCCCTATTTCCTCAAACTTTTCATTGGTAAAATTAAGTAGCCGTGCTGCTGGATGGCTACCAAGCAGCTCTTTCCATTTGCAGCTACAAAACAGGATCCTCCTAAATAGGAGCTGTCACTGACAACCGAGAAATTAAATTTGTCTAGAAAACAGTACATTTGGCTCTTTGAGGAACCAACCTTTTTGCCCTGCTTTTCCAGGCCAGTGGAGCACAATTCCAGTATCTTCATGTACATCTGCCTTAGTGGGTTTTGATTCCCAGCCTTCATCCTTCCAGCATCACGATAAAGATGCTTGGTCCTCACCTGCATCAGGTGGTGGGTCCCCATCTCCCAGGTCCTCCCAAGACTGGGGCTGCACTATGAAAGAGAAAAGCCACTGCAATCCTCTTCCTGTTCCTTTCTATCATAGTATGCCTCTGAGACAGAGATGGTCTGGCAAGAAGTCATATACCCCCAACTGTTTGCTATTTCCACAGGGCAAGAGGGTACCAACATGCCTGGTCTCAGACAGAAAATAGTAATGAACTCCCATTAATTTCTTGTATCAGGTATGACTAAGTGCTTGCACACTAATAGCAGATGTAAGGTTGATAGCTTAGAGATATTTCACTTTGCTATTTCTGCTTTGCCTTCTCAGGGACAGAAGAACCTTTCAGCTCTTGGTGGATTAATGATTTGTTCAGGATCTCACTAAGAACCTAAGAGGACTCCTGATCTGCCACAGGAGGATGAGTGCTTCCCATATGGAAAAGGCATGACCTTCACCATGGGTTAAAGATCCACCAAAAGTTAGGGTGAAAGAGGTACCTGGGAAAGATTTAAATCCAAAGGACATCCCATCAAGACCTCAAAGAATATTTTAAATACCATCATATTTAATCAGTCCCAGAATACAAGATGCGAGGTGGGCAAGCAAACATGGTCAAGTGCAGAGTAAGAAGGAGACATGATCTTAGAATAAACCAGCAGAATGTAGTTTTAATTTGTTTTCCTAACATATATTTATAAATCTGTATGACAGACTTCTCTAGTTTAGGTCCATTAACTAGCTACTTTTATTTGCTTTAATTAGAACCTGGTTTGATCTTTAGAGGACTTCATTTCCACCAGCAGAGGGACTGGGATTTTGAGGGCATTCGTGTAAAGCCCCTGAGGTCTCTCTCAGGCATCCAAGGGCACCATGTAGCATCTCCACCTGGCTAGATGATATGGAGGGCTTACCTCTGCTCCCGATATTTGCTGTTCCCTACTCCCAGTAAGTACCAGACATTTCTTCCATAATTGGTTGGCATTCAGAGCAAAACCAAAAAAGAGCAAAGGGCCTGCCTGTTAAAAGTACTTAGCTACCCAAATCAGCTGCTGGGCACTGGTAGCTTCTGAAATCAAGGAAAGGCACTGAGCCTAACACTGACAGTCTTTCCTATCACCAATGAAGACAGGGTCCTCTCAGGCACAGACTTAGGACAAGGGCCTGACTTGCAAGATCTCAGGTACCTTTGGAAAACCTGCAGTGTGACTGCTGCTTGCCTTGATCCAGCTCAGTTTTCCCCTCTGATTATCAAGAGAACCAGACATTGGCCTCTTGCTACTGAAATTACCTTTTTATCCCTTCCTCCTCCCAGTATGGCATCCACTTGCAGGTAGATATATACACTACAGTTCTATGCAAAAAAAAAAAAGCCCTCACATCTTGAAAGCAGGCTTTCAAAAGGCATAATGAATATATTTTAACTCAGTAACATTTAGGCTCACTCCAGTACTAACTCCAGCATAAGCAAGAGAAAACCTACCCATAACACAGCTTTGCTTTATGTGTTTCAAACTATTCTATTTGCAGAGTTACAATAGCAGTGGATTTCCTTAAAACAAAATACTGCCACTTCTTTTAAAATAGATTCTTTTCATTTACTTCCTTTTTCTAGAGACTGGTGAATATTTCTTCTCCTCACCACTTCCATGGGAAGGTGAATAGCTCCCTCAAGTGCACCGTTCAGGCCCTCATCTGACAAAAAAAGTGGAGCTGACACCTCTCTTGGCAATCCTTCTGTCTATTCTGCAATTCAAACTGCTCCTGGTGATCCAGCAGCTGGAATACAGCTCAGGAGAGCAATTACCACTCAGGTTGCAGCCTTTCCCTCCCTCCTGTTTAAGTGCAATAAAAATGGGGAAAATGCTCACACAAAAATCTGGAAGTTTGGAGGAGAATAAGTCTCTAAGTAGGTAAAAAAAAACCAAAACCCAACATGCTAAGAATATGTTTTTAATAATTGTTTCATTGCAAGTAATTTTTCCAAGGTTCCTTGGGGTCATGTCAGGTTTTGATATCTCCAAGGCCTGCTGATGACCCTCTGCCTAATGCAGCTCAGGAGGCTGTTGATCATTGCTGCAAGGACACATTGCTAGCTTATGGCCTGTTTGTTGTCCAGTAGGAGACCCAGAGCCCTTTATGCAGAGCTACTTTCCAGTCAGTCTTCTCCCAGTGTGTACTGGAAAATAGGGCTGTTCTTCCCCAGGTGCAGGGCTTCACATTTTGCATCACTGAACTTCATCGGGTTCCTGTCAGCCCATTTCTCCAGACTGCAGAGATCCCTCTGGATGGCAGCACAAAAATCTCATTTATCAACAGGTGTTAAACAGTAATGGCCTCAGTATGGACCTTTTGGGTACACCAGTAGTGACTGGCCTCCAGCTGGACTTTGTGATCACAATCCCTTGTGCTCAGTTGTTTAGCCAGTTTCAATCCACCTCAGTGCCCAGGTACCTAACCTGCAGCTCATCACTTTACAAGGTTGCTATGGGAGATACCATCCAAAGCTTTGCTAAAGATAAGCAACCCCTACTGCTCTTCCCTTGCTCTCTGAGCCAGTCGTCTCACCCTTTGATTGCAGAAGGCTATGTTTGGTCAGGCAGGATTCCTCAACTGTGTCCCCTCCATTCTGGAGGGTAAGAGGGTTTAACAGCTGGGCACAGGCCATCCCCCACCACTCAGCCTCAGAACTGGAGAGAGGTCCCACGTGCATTTCATTGACTGGTGTGTACCTCACTGCAGAGGGTTAGGTGTGCTGTGGGGTGTTTCCCTGGAGCACTTGAGTGCTGTTCAAATACCACAAACAAGGGACCAAGAGATGCCTCTGCTTTTTCAGTTGCTGCCTAGCAGCTGCATGGACTTGGGGCATTAGGTTTATTTTCATTATCACTTCCAAAGGTAGTCCATTTGCTCAGTATGTGCATGTGAATGTCTCTGTGCATGAGACAAAGGTGTAATACTAAGAAAAGATAGTTGCTGGTGAAAATCTGACTCTGGAATGGGACCAGAAGCTCAGTCTTGGATTCAGTCAGGGTTTCAGCCATCTGAACAAGGGAAAAAAATATGCAAAGAAGGCAGCAAGCGTCACAACTTTACTGCTTCTGGCCTTAATCAGTTTGAACACTTATATTTGTTAGCATTAAAAATTCATCGAGCAGCATGATGTTTTAAGTCACTCAGCATTCTCTCATCTAGTCTCAGGGCCAGAGACTCTCTTTGCAGACTATTTAATTCCTTCAGGATGAACTTCTAATTCCTGAAGCTTCCCAGGAGAGCAGCACACAGCCACAGTGCTGCTTGGCCCCTTCACCCTGCTGCAGAGCCTCTGGGACCTTCATCTACAGGAGGTGTGGGACCCCAGCATGCAGCACCTCCAGAATAGCCACCTGCCCAGCAGAAAACAGAAGTGGTTTGATGGCACAGACCTTCTACAAGATGGGTGCTGGGACTGTCAAAATTGTTCTCTGCAGCCTGTTTTCTATCTGCCAAATACTTTAACTTTCCAGGCTGCATCCAGATGAAAAGCAGGAGAGTTCTGCCTATTCCAAAGAACCACTGCCATACACTTGGTATTGGCTCATCGTTGCAGCAGGAGGCACTGCCTGAAGCTGCTAGAAAGCCCCAGATGGCAAATTCCTACTAAACAGCCACCAGCAAGTCCTGCATCCCCTGCCCCTCTTGAAACAGATAAAATTCCTCAGAATGGCCAAATACATACTTGTCTAAATTAAAAGAGGACACGAAAAGGTGGTGAAGACAGAGGAACACAAACTCTGAAATTACATAAGAGCCTCAAATAAAGTTGTGCTTGTGTATTCACCTAACAGGTGAGGGAATTTTAAGACACTTCTGAATGTTCATCAGAAGGTGACATCGCTCCAGCAGGTTTGGTCTGATTTAACTCCCTCAGTGCACATATCAACCAGTGAGAATCTTTAAATGCAGAAAACTGCAGATCTGTGATGAGAAGTTATGCTACCACTGATACTAATGACAAAGCTGTGTAATACAGGCAGAGACTGGTAAAACCAGGATACTTCTAAATAACTTCTGTTCTTGGGGAGCAACATAAATGGGTGGAGGTGTAGGAAGCCACGTTAATGGGTGTGAAATATGTGCATCAATGAGACAGTAAATGGATAGTACAGTTTATGTATTGCAGGCAATGCAACATCGAGTGTATAAAAGAGGAAGGAAATCTTAGCTTTTGAACTGTTAGCTGATAGAAAATGACGTCGTGCTCTCCCTGTCCCTGCTTGCATGGCAGCATGCCCATGCTCTGCTGCCCGGTGCGCTGGAAGGGAAACCTGAGCCCAGCAGCTGTGCTGTCCACAGAGGTATGTGGCCAGAGAAAGCTGACAGCAGAGGCAGTGTCTCTGACAAGGTCACAGCTTCGGACAGCAGAGCAACATGAGCTGTGAAAGGAGGAAAGACTTCAGTAAAACATTTGGATAGTGCAACCCACATAAAATGCAGCTAAACCCAAGGCTCACCCAGCTGTAGTTCCAGGCTGCTCCCCAGTACAGGTGAAACACTTCATGTTTTGTCTCTCAAATTTCACCCTAATTTTTATTTTTATTCTTGTCTTCAGGTGCAGACACAACCTTTCCTAGCTTTATACCATCCATACGCTTAATGAGAGTATCCTCCCTATCACAGATGCTATTGAGGAAAACACCAGCTAGAATCAGATGCAGGACAGACCACAGCACAACTTTACTCCTTGGGTCCTTCCACACTGGAGTGAACTGCTATTCCCTCACTGTGGGCCTGCCCAGCTGCTAATGGTTTCATCATACCAAGCTTTTTGGCTCACAAAACTTAAGCAGCCTGACATCTACAGCTTCCCTTTTATCTACAAGACCTGCCACTCAGCTACAAAAGGAAATTGGATGGTTGGATACAAGTCATCCAAGGCTATCAAAAGCCACGAGTGCTTATTTTCCAGCATGTTATGCTGTGTTACATTCACATGCCATTAAAGCAGAACCAGGCTTGCCCTGAGCTGAGAAGGTCACCAGACTGAAGGAGGTAGCAGTTTTTCAATGGGATGTCTTCTGTAGAGAGAATATACATCACAACTACTTGGAGCTGTTACCCACTAGCAAGGAAGGCCAGGTGGGATTTTGGTTGAGACAACACTTAAGAACCAAAGGTGAGCGAGATGGTTTTACCTTTACTTTTAAGAAAGGACAAGGGAGAGATTGATAATCAAATGGCAAGTGGCTGGGAGATGCTGTGGCTTTGAAAGATGAAGGCTAAATATGAAAGAAAGGTAATTTGCAATGAAAGGTGCAGAGAGCAGAAATGGCTAAAAAGGAAGGCGCCAGGAAGAAGGCATCTTGTTCCTACTATTGTCCCCATCACTCTGTGGGATGTGTATCTTTCCTTCTCCCTTTATTCCAGTTGAACTGGAAAGAACTGGGCAGGAACTGTATATTCTCACCTGTGTGTTAGAGTTAATCCAAAGCACAGCACTAGATGGACTCTACCCCAGTACATCTTGCTACGAGGATTTTAGACTTTAAAAACCCTTTTCATAAGACAACAATAAATTAGGAACTACCTCAGGATATGTATACAAGGATTCCCTAACCAGCAAAGGATGTGTTTAGGAAAGTAGGGTTATGGCATTACCTGGGCTAGACTCAATAGATGAAAGGATTGCTTGACAGACAGCTGTGGGGGGAAAACAATCAATCAGCAAAGAGACACGGTGGATAAGTACAGTTGAGCTGCCAAGCAGCAGCAGAGAAGTCAAAGGAAAAAGGCAAGTAAAGGAGAGTAGTCAGCTTTAAACACAGAACTTGCAGCTAAGCTGCTCTAAATGCAAGGAACTAACACTGGAAACTGGTAATACACGGTTAAAAAGTTGTGGGGGTGGAGTAGAGAGGGTTTTTTTCTTGTTTTCCTTTTTGAAAGAAGGGTAGTATCAAGCTGTCAGGGAGAGTGTCTGACAGAGAGCTGTGCTGTACTGGCGATAGTTTCCTTCCAAGAACACCAAGGACAGGAGCTGTTTTAAATTCATTTTCTTTGAAATGGATTTGCTCCAAGTGATCTGGTGTTTCAAGGACCCTGTCTGTTAAGAGATCGGGGCCACAATTGCTCTCAGAGGAAAGGAAATGGCAGGTGTCTGAGGTAATCATGTCTCATCACCGCAGACACTGGCCATGGGGCTGCTCCCAGCTGTGATAGACCTGCCAAGACAATGACAGGTTGAGGACGTGCCAGGGAGATGAGGAGGGTGAAGGGTACATTAGTCTTGTGACAGCAACAAAGGCACCATCCCACAGCTGCAAGTTTCAGCAGATTTGACTTTGTTCTTTTTTGTCCTTTTTAGTGTGAGAACAACACTGCAAGCTGTTTAGGATCATAAACAGGAACACCACAGCTTGCTTACCTTTGGGATCATGGTAAATTAAAAGTGAATATGAGGAAAACATTAGAAGCATACTTGCTATTCCCCTGAACAAGTTAGATGATTAGTTCAGAGAAAAGGGGAAAACAGCTAGTGAAGACTGAAAACTGCTGAAGATTGCCAGCCAGGAAGCAGCTTTGGGCCTTCCATCATCAGCCAATTTTGCAAGGACTGGGAATGCTGTCCACCTACTCGGCCACAGCAAGTACACCCAGCCAAGCCACATGATCAGCTCACATCCAAGACCTGGTATGGCTGTTTTTGGTGAAAAGATTTGATGTTGCCTAGTGCAGAAACAGCCAGAAGTGTAAAAAATATAAAAATAAAGAAGAGGAAGGAGTTTTCTTACTGCTAGCTCATGGGATAGAGGAGCCCCAGGTCCTGGTTTCACCCCTCAGGTATGGTGTTACTTTTTCAATAAACACAACTCCATTCTCTTTACAGCCAGAACTTCCCAAGTGCTGAGCACACAGCTCGCTCCCAAAGCTACCGACAGCTCTGCTGACCCAAACCTTCTGTGAGCAGCACTTCAACGGGTAACAAAGTAGTAGCAAGGAGATAACAGTGCAACAACAGCCCATCACCTCTCACTCAGGTGATGCTCAAAACTAGCAGCAATACTGGCTCTTCCCCCCAACCATCACATTTTTTCTATCTAAATGTGGAACTGAGAGCACTTACCATGAATACAGTGTACTTTGTACTGCAGTAAACTATTCAACACTGTTCTCAAATTCATAGATATTCATCTGTTTTTATACATACACTTGCATAGACACACATACATAAACACAGATGTATATATACACTCCTTTCGGATTTGGGTGAAGCACAAAAGCACTAGAAAAGTAGTTTCATGTTATTTGCAGTCACGTATTCAGGCTGTACCCATTCTCATTTCCCTTCATGTGTTGCCCTGCAATGTTTGCAGAAATCAGCCATCATTGTGAAGGAAAGGGCTGACAGGTAAAGATTTCAAGCAGCAGCAGAAGCTACAACAGGAAAACAGCTGTAGGAAACACAAACACACCTCACAGTGATTTTGAACTTTGGAGCAGATGGAGGACAAACAAGATCATTTTAGTGGGGAGCATAATACAAGCTCAGAAGAAAATGAGAGGGGATAAAAAGTAAACCAAAACAAACAAAAAACCCACAAAAAAAACAACCGAACAAAAAAAACTACAAACAAAAAAAACCCCAACAATTTACTAAATTTCCCTTGGGGAAACTAAATTACCAAAAAATGGTGGAGTGTCTGAATTTCTGCTTTCCTAGAGCCAAGCACGTTCTTGCTGCCTGTGAAACCAAAGATAGCATTCCAGCAATTATCTGCCCTGTGGACACAAAAGACCACAACTTGGTATTAGGAATAAACTTTCCCTATTGATGTGGATTTATTGCTTACACACCATTCTCCCTGTAGATATCTGTAGATTTTCTTGTATTTTAACATATGAAATTGGGAATTGGGTAATAAAACCAAAACACTGTCAAGAAATCAATTCTCAGTAAGGTCTTTTAGATTTCTGAGGCAAAAAAAATGTTTATCTGCAACATAACATCCACCACACCTGAGTGACTTCTGTTCACTGTTCTTCATGGGCAAAAACCACCCGACTGCCTCATCATCCCTGCTTGTGAGAGTGTTTTGACACTTTCATTACATCTTAAGGACTAGTTAATTATGACATACCATCTAAGAAAACTATTTTAGCTGACTAAAAAAAAAATATCTTAGTTTGCAGGGTGTTTCACCTCAAACAGAACTAAACGCACCCGATGTGTTAAAGCTCACATGTAGAATAGGAGCTCAGGGATGAAGCCACAGCCACTTGAGTCATTTTGCCTCAGCTTTGTCTGCCTAACAATACTCCAATCCCCCAGTTGCGGCTGACTGGGAGAGTATATAGAGCTGGTCAGAGAAGGTCACTGAAGCTGGTGAGGGGTCTGGAAAGCATGACTTATGAGGCTGAGGGAGCTGGGGTTGTTTAGTCTGGAGGAGACTGAGAGGAGACCTTATTGCTCTCTACAACTACCTAAAAGGAGGTTGTAGCGAGGCTGGTGTTGGTCTCTTCTCCCAGATTACTAATGATAAAATGAGATGAGATGGCCTCAAGTTGCATCAGGGGAGGTTTAGATTGGATATTAGGAAGAAATTCTTCACTGAGAGAGTGGCTGGGCACTCAACAGGCTGCCCAGGGAGGTGGTGGAGTCACCATCCCTGGAGGGGTTTAAAAAACGAGTGGTTGTAGCACTTGAGGCTCTGGTCTAATGGATAGAGAGATGTTAGGATGAAGGTTGGACTTGATGATCCTAGAGGTCCTGTCCAACCCTCATGATTCTATGATTTGTGAGGCATGATTATTGCTTACCCAGATCTAGTAGCTTTCCCAGGAAGCTCCTACAAGGTGAACGTTCTACTGGACCCATGCAGTCAATCCCTGCCATACAGAACAGCAGTAACTGAATTTCAGTGGCACTTGGAGTTCACATTAAAAATTTTGCATCAAGTATAAACCAAGGATGCTGATGTCCATCCAGACTGGCCAGAACAGCACAGCTTCAAATTACATCCAGTAATAAACTCTCCTCCTCCTTCTTCCTCTGATGCTTGGTACTTAAACTGAATGCCAGGTAACTTGCTAGGAAGAACATAGTTGATGTCTCCTCCTTTCCATGGCCACAGCCTCCGCTCACTAGGCAGGTCGAGTTGCACTTTTTTCTCTTCCCTACCTCCCCTCACAAGATGCAAACCTTACGACACATCGTTTACGAAACACTGGCCAGTACAGAGGCTTTCTTACACTGCAGCTTGCCGTGACTGGGATACAGCACATAGTAAAGGCATCACCTGCAATGACACAGCCTCTGTCAGACAAAAAGGTTAATCAGGCAGACTGACATCATGCTTTAAAAGCAAGCTTTGGTACACCAAGGCACAGGTTCCCACTACAGAATAGTGGCAATCCACTGCCTTCTACCTCCAGGCTCTGCACAGCTCGAAGGTGAGCTACTGCTTCATGCACGTCCTACATTGACCTTCTCTTTTGTTATCAGCTTGATATCTGAATATAAATATTTGTTTTCAAAAAGCACTAGGGCTACTCTTTCATCTGCACAGGGTAAGAAGCTAGCTAGCTACTTGAAATTGAGCAGTTTCACTTTCAAGACACTGGACTTTTTCTCCTTGCTGCAGAGTTCTTCAAGGGATTGGACTGGATGATCTTTTGAGATCATTTTTTGATCTGACCCCTAACATTCTGTGACTCTGTGAAGGGGTTACTGTACAGGACACTGAATGCATTAGATCTATTTGTAATTGGGAATACAGCTTCATTCCCAGCTTCTTCAGAGCTTCATTCTTCACTTTTCTTTCAAACTGTTCAACATTGGAATTGTAGCGTAAGAATTGTTTTATATCCAAATCTGAGTATGTCTACCAACAGTACCTATATTAATACTACTTACAATCCTACTGTTTTTCCATTAAGATCAATTATTTTCACTGAGGTATCACAGTAGAAAGTGGTTTAATATATTAAATAGTAATTGGTTCAGTAGGTAGCACACAAAAATGAGACAATCTTTTCAAATACTTATGGAGTAAGATTTACCCTTAACGCCCACCAGAGCTACTTTGAAGCACGTTGGCCACAATGTGCCACAAGTCTTAACACTTCAGGTAGCTAAGTTCTGAATTTCCAGGTTGGTAGTGATTACCCTATTCTTACAAAAAGGTGTTTGCTTTTATCATACCTCAAAACAGTTACAAAACTCTGCACTGATAACAACTGTATCAAAATGCAGCAAGTCATCTAATAGAAACTCCTTTCGCTGCCATTAAAACTAATACTCCTTTGAAGCTCTTATCTGTAAAAAGTTGTTTACACATTTTTCATGTTTTGTTTACTTGGTTAGAAATGTTGCTTTTGGCTGAACAGACTAATTTTACTAAGTTTCCATTCTTACATTTCTTTGATGGTTATTATTAGTGGAATACAGTATGGGTAAAGAGGATGTTAATAAAGCTTTAAGTAGATTCAGGTAGTTCCTACATCAGCTTTGAGCTTTTAAATTACCAAATGGATTAACCTTCCTTGGTTGTAACTATGTTAAACTGTTTTCATTCAGGTGAAAGCCTGAAGAATTACTAAAATACACACCTAATAAAAGGTCCAATACCGTGCTAACTAAAGCAATCTCCTTATTTACTTTCAAGATACTTAACACAAAACAATCAATCACTAATTCTGTTTCTTCATCAAGGGAAATAACAAGAAATAATGTTTCCAGAGCCTTATCTTTGGAAAGGGGCATGCCATCTCTATAGGAAATCATATGCAGCCACCTTCCTATCCCATACCTATCCTTCCTCCTCTGCTAAAGGAATATTATGGGCTTTAGAATTACCCTGTTGGCAAAACACTTCTTTCTCAAGTTCCATACTTGTGAATATGTTACCGTCAGTATCATATATATAAAATACTGTCAGTATTTTAAACTCTTCTCTCTCAAAGATGGAAATGACTTTGCCTTGGCTACCTCCCCCCTACTCAACTACACTTAACAGTTCAAGTAGGGCATAAGGAAATTCTGGACTAACAGCAGGATCTTGATTTGCCTCCATTCTAGTTCACTATTTGTACTAGAAGACCACTTCCATTTGTCATTTTTGGAAACATCAAGTCACTTCTGTCTTACTGTTCCTTTCCTTGATTTAGACAGGCTTAAGCTGGTATGTTTAAAAAATGAAAATAATAAAAAAAAAATGAACTCCTTATGAACCTGGAATATTATCATTCCACACAGATTTTAAAAGCAAAAAATTACACTAGAAGCAAACCCACACACTAGAAATTAATTATAGTCTCTAAACTATTCAGTGCTTAACAAATCTATTCAAACTAGTTATCTCTGCAAATGAATTCAGGGCCATTGAATAAAAGCAATTCCAAGCATACCCACAAGCCCAATTTAGCATGCTGGATCAACAGCACCATAATTAGATCTGAGACCAACTAAGATCAAAAATAATCCAAATAAAATTCAAAGTGACTTTAATTTCTGCTGATTTTCTTTAGTACTGCCAAAAAAACCCTACTGAAATACACCATGCTATAAAGTTTCATTTATCACCCTATGTACTTCAAAATCACAATTGACTATTTTCCTATATTTCATATAATCCTTCTAAGTTTTTAGTTCATGATTATATGATTTCCCATTTTGAAATCCCACCATAGACAAGCCTTCATTATTTCCTGATAAATCTATGCTATCATTAGCCAAGAAAACAGCATTTCAAACAAATAAAATACAAACAAAAAAATAGTAGTAGTAATTTAACATTGCTTGGAAATTAAGTGGTAAATGGATAATCATCCAAGTTCTATGTAATGCTAAAATCAACAGCATTATAAAGGTGACAAAAGTTCACGCTTAATACTAGATTTGTTAGTCAAAGCAGCATTTCCCCAAAAAGCAACATTTTCCTGCACAATTTTTTGTGCAGAGATCAGTTATGGTCACTTCAGTAAGATGTTATTCAACACAGAGCGAGTTCACATGGTTGTAATGCAATTCAAGGAGGGAAAAAAAAGCCCAACATATGTGCTATTGAAAATTTACTCTTAAAAAGCTTTTAGCTTGTCATCTTAAATTATGGTTTAATCTGTGAATATATGCAATTTATCAATATGGTGACATATAAAGAAAAAGACAGGAGAATTTCTGGGAGACAATTTATTAATGTACAGTTTTATTGGCGATGTACAATAGATATTTTAATTCTCTATGTATTGTCTCCTTGAAGTTTGGTAAATGCTTATTCATATATAAAACTAAACGATGCTTTCTTTGTAAGGACCAGAAATCATGAAAATCTAAGTGCTACAGTATGTTTTTGTAGTGATTAAACACGTTGTCCAGAAGAGTTACCAGCCACTTCAGAGAAGCACTTCTAAAAATGTTTCTGATCAAGTTCAAATGCACCTGTTCATAAATAATGATTGGTTTGCTCGTATCCATTATACTGCTAAATACAACTGTCTCCAATATAAAATACCGTTTCAATACATTTCTCCACATGGACAAGTAGATAATCTAGTCATATTTACTTTTAACCAAGGCTAATACAAATTTACAAGTAAAGTAACTTCAGAAATTATTCAGAATAATTATTTTTCAACCAAAAGCTTTACTTTGGACAACGCAGAAGTATATTGCGAGTGACATTCTGCAGCAGAAGCTGGAGGCTTGAGAACAACAACTAAGAAGGACTAAATACCAGCAATACACGCTTTTACAAGAACTCTGACCATTCTGAATGTTAACATCAAAGAGTGGGGACTTCAGTTTGTGCATCTGTCAAACAATCAAAACCTCCACACGGAAAAATGAAAAATATCCCAGATACAGAACACAGTATTTCAGAGAACGGGTTAGACGCTGGCACTGACATTTCTCAGATCAAATTGGCAACTGAAACTTAACATCCAAATGAGCTTGTTTTGCTAAGCTTACTATTTCAGAGAGTTTCACCACCTGGAAAAGAGAAAAATCAAGATTTAACTTCAAAATAGGTCCAGCTCACTCAAATTAGGATTATCTTTTCAAACAAGGGAATGCCAGAGAATCATCAGCAAGATCTTAAAGGGGCGGGGGGAGGTGGGGAAGGGGACCATTACCCAGTCTAGTGCTTCCGAATCACTTTTAAATGAAAGATCAGTCAAGTCCTTTAGAAAACATCTCACACAGTTATACAATGTCTGGTTCTCATTTACAACCAAATATCTTGATAAAATGCTACAAGTTTTAAACCTTACATGCCACCTTGGTTTTCTGGGAGGTGTTGGGGTATCCACTCAAGAGAATCTATATATAGAAGACACTTCTCCTCTTGAGTTTGTTTTTTTTACAAGGATTTCTAGAACTTATTTTGATACCTTATGGAGCCTCAACTTCTCTTGCATAACAACTCAATACCTCTAGGAATTATTTCCTGCTCAGAGTCAAATATTCTAACTCAGTAAGTGGTTGTTGAGGGAAAAAATAAATCAGAACTGTAAGTTTCCCCATGATACAAAAATCTGTCAAGATGGCCTCTAATTTTCTGCGAATCAAAAATTTTCATCTTCATTGTTGCTATACATTGTAGTATGTTTTCCTTGCCTACATTAACTTAAACTTGAAAAGCACCTAAAATACTAGTTAGCTAGAATCATTTACAGACATCTGTTGAATATTTCGGTAGAAAAAAAATACTTCTAACATCACTGGTTATAATCACTGCTTTGAATGCTCAGCTTATTACTCTGATCTATCCTCATCGTTTATCTCACTCATGGCATCATCTTACATAAACCTGTTGAAGGAATTACCTATGGGCAACATACAAAAACAATTATAACCCCTTCAAAAAGGGCTTCAACAGATACAGATACTTTCAATGAAAAAAAAATCATTTTAGCTGCATTTTCATAGCTCCATGATTCAGCTGAGGACTTCAGAACCAGAAGCAGCTTCAGAAGATGGATTATGTAGATGAAACATGACTTAAAGACCCATACATACAGGTAGGGAAGATTTCCATTGACCCAACCAAAGCCTGAGCAGCCCATCAGGACTTAATACTACTCCATAAAAGAGGGCCATACTGTCAAGCTAAGCAAGTTCTTCCTCCAAGTAATCCACAGACACTTCTAGAGCTTCAACCCCAGGAAACAGAGTAAAACAAGACAAACACGCAAGAGGGGAAAAAAGTAATAATAATTAAAAATAAAAATAAAAATAAAAAAACAAACCACCACAAGCAGCCTGTCTGGATATCTAATTACCTTGAGGCAAGAGGATGACCAACTATGTTTTGTTTTAAATCATACACACTGAAGCTGAGTGGTCTGTCAAAGGAAGTGTTACACTGCATATGTCAGCTACCTCAGGGTAAGTATTTTCTTCTGATCAATAAAGCTAAGCTCTTAGCCATTCCCTTACCTAAAAGTGGGCCTGATCTGGTTATTTACCTGTTTATTTCTTATGGGGTTTTCTTAACCTATTTTTAACCTGAATTTCGGTGGGGGGGATAAAAATAATTCCCAAACACAGAAATTTCTGAGGTATAATAGTTTGACTGTGTAGCAGTTCTCCTTACAAAATATGTACTTACTAATCTGTAAGACATTTACTTCAGGCCCTGATAACTAACATTTACCCTAAGATACCTTCAGTTCATTGCATGAATTTAAGCTTTTCTATATTGTACGATTGATGCTATGTTCTGAAAAGAATATTTGTAATCAGCTGTCTTACCATTTTTGCAGCTTCATCCAAGTCATCACAGGCAAGGATTTTGAGGCCACTTGCTGTTATTAAAGCTTTGGCATCATCAACTCGTGTACCTTAAGAAACAGATAAAATGCCACTTATTGAAGAGGAGATTACTACTACCAGTTTTCTCCTGTTTTTCCAGGAAGGCTGTTCCAAAAGTAAGTCAGTGAATAAATCTAGAAGACAAGAACTTTAGCAGTTATAAAAGCAGGAAGTCTCTTTTTATTACCTTGTCAATCTTCACCACCTAAACTCGAGTTTTGCCTTATTTTTCTATAGTCTTCAGCTTACACACAACTTGCTGTGCAACATATGAGCTCAAGAATGTCTATTAATAAGGACAAAAAAGATACTTAACACGTACTGAAGAACACTCACCTTGCAACCGTACCACAATAGGTATTTTTAGGTCCAAATCCTTTACTGCCATAACAATGCCTTGTGCTATCACATCGCATCGCATAATTCCACCAAAAATATTTACCAGAATAGCCAGTACCTACAGAATCAATGACAATACTCATGTTAAAAATGGCCAGAGGCACATCAGATAAAAGCACCACCCTGTCCTTCAGCCTAAAGAAAATTCCATCTCTTTAGGTGTAATAAGGGACTTGGTGAAAGACAGGGAACATTTTTGTTCTAGAGGACATCAGCAACAAAAGTACAGTTCTGTAAAGTCAGGTACAGCAGAACAGTTACTTCAGAAAAAAATTATTGCAAAAAAGCCTCTCCCAGAAAAATTCCACATTGCCCTTCAATCCAGCAGGTGTTGCAGGCAACAGCCATTTCTCTTACTCGGTGTGTGTTCTGCGTAGCTACTTGAAAAGACACGCACTCGTTTTCTGTGCAAACCAACAGTGTATGTTACTTCAGAATATTCTGAGCACGATGAATAAAGATAGCTGTTTGATTTTCCTCAAGCAAATCAAACAGATGAAACTTTAGTGAAGTCAAATTTAACAACTTAATGTGTCAGTTGTTTATCTTTCCATTTCTAACATTATTCCAGCAGAGGTACCTCCCTCACTAGTACCCTCACTTACTGAAGAAGCCATGGTAAATAACAAAGTTTAAAACATGTCTATACAAGACACTGTTTATAGAGTTTACTTAAAATCTAGCAGGCTTAGAGGTAAGCTACCTGAAATACATTTTATTCAGGACTAAGCCTGAGGTTAAAGGGAAAGTCTTTTCCTACTCAAGTGGTGGAAAGGAGGGGTAAAAAGATCACAGTCAATGGTGAAAGATGGAATAATATAGGAGCAAAAATGGGAAGCCAACCTTGGAGGACAGAATAAATTTAACAAGACAAAATATTCCCATGCAGCTGGTTAATAAACAGTAGCTTGGTTCTCGTTATCTTACAATTAGACTACTTCATCTGTGTGACCTTGCTCCTGTTACTACTGGGAGAAGCAACTTAAGACTGGCACCCCAGAAGGCTGTTCCAAACAACCTGCCAGAGTGCAGTCCATGGCACCAGTGGGCTGTACTGCTGTTTGATTGTGAACACCAGGAATCCCAGCTACAGTCATCGTCAGTTTTGATAGAACAGGGAGCAGCTGAAGGAAAGCAGAGAGGGAAAAAGAGATACATTAAGGAGTCTGTTTAGACATCCTCTGTCCGTGCATTAGCAGCAAACTGGCACTGCAAGAACTTGTCCCAAATCAACAACTGCTAAAATCTTCCTTGTTTCTTCTCCTCTTCTCTCTCTAATTCAGGTGTTCTGTGCCTGCGTCCCTCACTTTTCCCCAGTTTGTTGAAAGAAAATGAAGAACAAACAATTCTTACAAGGAGTGGCTGAGGAAACTGGGGCTATTTAGCCTGGAGAAAGGAGGCTCAGGAGAGACTTTATCACTCTCTACAACTTGAAAGGAGATAGGAGAAGAGACCCACCACGCTACAAAGTAAGAAGAAATAGGACAAAACGAGATGGCCTCAAGTTGTGCCAGGGGAGGTTTAGGTTGGGTATTAGCAAACATTTCTTCACCAAAAGGGTTATCAGACATGGGAACAGGCGTCACAGGGAAGTGGTCAGGTCATCATCCCTGGAGATGTTTAAAAGATAGGTAGACATGGCGCTTAGGGACATGGTTTAGTTGTGGATTGGCAATGCTGGGTTAATGGCTGGACTCTATGATCTTAAAGGGCTTTTCCAGCCTAAATGTTTCTACAACTCTATAATCTTGAAGAGCATGTCAGACTCTAAATTTGTTAACAAAAATCTTTCCAATAGGGAAGGGACTAAGCTCCTCTGTAACATCACTCACTATTTGTTTCTTGCCCTTTCCAAAGATGAGTAGGTGGTGCATGAAATTCTGGTGCAAAAATAGCATACTATTACCAGGTCCTGCAACTCATTCCCACCTTTTTCAGTTATCTTTTTTTCTGTATTTTTCTTTCATTTTCAGAAGTCACAAACTGTCACCAAGTTCCCACTAGGATAAGACCATCAGTCCAGTCCTCGCATTGTCTTTCTGGGATGGTAAAACTCTTCCTCTAGTTTCAACCAATTTATTATTTTAACAATATTCAAACACTTCTGATAAACTTTCAATAGGATAAAATATTAATGCTCCTCCAAGCCCATTAAAAGGTTCTTTTATTTTATATCACATATCATTAGTACCTTAGAAACACTTTTGTGCTCAGCACAGTGGATAAAATATTCATCTCTACAACTCTATGTATAAAACAGACCCAGCTGCAAAATGGGCCCAAAAGTAAAACACAAAACAAAACAAACCTCATCTGAATACTAGTTTCTGTTTAAACAGCAGGCAGGGGAAGTTTCTGACTCAAAGATTTCTGGAAAGATTCATATACAGCTGTAAGTTCAACCAGAGGACACCAAACTACCTGGATGTGTACTTAGTAGAGAACCAAATAACCTAGAACCCATTTTTAAAAAAAGGGGAGGAAAAAATAAGAATTAAAAAAAAAATCTAATAGGTTTTCAGACCTTCATCATTTGCACCAAGATTAAAGTAACATCTCCATATTCTTCTTTAATTCTAGAATTAAAAAATTCTACGCTTATAAAAATGTGTTTTCTGGTGAATGTGCACCAAGCACCATCGTTCAAATCACAGCCTGTGTTACCAATCTGCCAACTCTCCCCTCACCTTTTTATCAGAGGTAATAAGCTTAAAGGCTTCTGTCACTTGCTGCACTGTAGCACCACCACCAACATCAAGGAAGTTTGCTGGAGTTCCGCCGTGAAGTTTAATTATATCCATTGTGGCCATGGCTAAACCAGCACCATTGACTGTATGAGAATAAAGATAACATTTAGGGATTCAGTTTATAAATCCATTAGGTCATTCAAAATTCATTAACTAGAACATACCTAAACAGCCTATGTTTCCATCCAGCCCTATATAGTTGAGATCTGCTTTTGCAGCATCCCTGTCTCTTTGATCTTCCTGTGTCCAATCTTGCATATCAAAGATCTTTTTCTGACGATAGGCTGAATTGCTGTCAAAGTTTATCTTTGCATCCATACACATCACTGAAAGGGAAAAAAAACCCAACAAATCACCATTTAATACCGGAATGATAGCTCAACTGCAACATGAACGTATCGAAGAACGTTAAGTAAAAATTGGCAACTAGCTCAGGAAGTCCAAACTTAAAGTTCTGCTGAAAAGATGCACTTGGCACTGCGTATAAATAACAAGATTTTCTTCAGTTTACCCACACAATCGATTAAGTGCCTTTAATTACACAAAAAGGGATGGTAATTATTTTGTGAGACACTAAAATCAAATCACATTACAACAAGCTGTTTGATTAAAAAAAAGCAGTACTAGCAGAGTACCTGACAATTGTAAGCTTCAATTAAGGAGCTACATTCATGTTTAAGTTTAAAACTGTGGTATCTGAGTTCAAGGTATAGATATTCTCCCCAGATTTATTTCTTGTTGAGAGAGGAATTGGCTATGATTGAATATTAACTAACTATTCTGCAACTGGATATGTTAAAAACCTGATAAACATCAAGATATCACTTAAACACCTACAGTGGTTCAATATGTCAAACTCATTCAGCCATTCTGATGTCTGAGTAGTGACAGCAGGAGATTTCTAAAAGGTTCTACTATCCCAGTTACCTTTTCAGCACCAACTCTGAATGTACAAGATGGCTTAAGTTTCAATTAATGAATTTTTAAGAGACCAAATTTCCAGGAATGCCTTTTGCTGTGTAGCCAAAAACTCAAGAGTGGAAGATGTGTTCTAACTAAATAAATAAATAAATGTTTTTGAAAGGGAAACTATTTCAACTGAAGATCCTACTTACCAATTAAGAGCAGATATCTATTACGCTTAGATTCTCAAATTCATACGTGTTATTAAATTCATTTTTCAACATAATTTGTTAATGCTAAGTCTTCTTGCTGTACAAAGCTGAAGTTTTTTTAGCAGTAAAAAGCAACTAAGATTTACCAAAATGTCAAGCTGTTACATGAAGAATATGAAGAAGAAACATTACCAACTCCTGATGCATCTTCCACCATAGGATTTATTTCTATCATGGTAGCATCATATTTCAGAAAGAGATTGTATAACTTGATCATATTTTCAGCTGCTTCATCCACCAGATTAGAAGGAAATCCCATCTTTTGGGCAAGCTGAAAGTAAAAGATTGGTTGTCAGTTAACTGATGTTTGGGGTTCAATTTATTTGGAATTAAGAATGTCCCAGCTTAGCTATTATTTCAGTGTCAACTGAACCTGTAGATGTAGAACCTCTCCTGTCTTTCTGGAAAAAAAAAAGTAACTCTTGGCTTTGAAAATATTGTTTTCAATACAGAACACTGCACTTATCCTAAAAAAGAGCTAGTAAAAAGTCATCATCATATGCCTTCACAAAGCTATACAAAACCTAGATAAAGCACTGCCATACAGAGTTGGATTGACATTGACTATCACCTGAAAATACTTAAATATCTAGTTTGAATCTGTTTCACAGTATCAAAAGGGTTTAAGACAACTCGGCAGGTTGTAGGCATGCACACTTCACAGGACTTAAAAGCAACCCTCCCATCCTTGCTAATGTGTACTTTTCCTTATCAACAATTACCCTAACAGCTTGCTCCTTTTTTATGCCTTCTACTATATCAATGGGTTCCTTAATTATTGCATCAGGATTCTCTGCAGCAACATCTTCGATATTAACACCACCTTGAGAACTGCCTATGAGCACAGGACCCTAGAACAAAAGAGGGACACAAAAAAAAAAAAAGCATAAGTTTTATAACACACAATTGAAACTTTGTTCTTCCCATAAGATACATCAAAATAATAAAACTTTGTTGCTAGTCAGAAATCTTTTCATTTAGTCATTTTACTTGTATGCTCCAAGGATAATGTTATTATTTAATCAATATAGCTATATAAAACCTTTCAATAATACTTTCCAAATTTAAAGGTGTACATTGGGTCCAATTTCTTTTAACAAGGAAAACTTTCCTTTGTATACACTGTAGCAACAGAGCAATTAACACAGACATAATAGCTTTACATTTTGAAAGAAGCTTAGTAATCATATGCATTTTTTCTTCTAGGTTGTCACCAGAAGAAGAACAACAGCCTTCTCATCTCTCTTCTCCACTCACCCCTACACAAACACACATCAAGTGCCAGGCACTCATTTATTCCTTCCACCGTGATCCATCTCCAAGGACAAATCTAGGTCTGCAGAATCTGGTGAGAAATTACTGCAAACTATTACTACAGGATCACAAAACTCAGTAACTACAGCCGTCACTGAAAGTTAGGCATGGAGTTCTGACATAACAACATTCAAGTATTCAATAATAAAAGAAATTAAGAAACCAAAATTGAAAACATTTGCAGCAGAGATATTAAAAAAAAAAAAAAAAAGGCCATCTAAATCTCAATAAAAGCATCAGACTCACTACCATGGAACCTAAAATTCTCTCCCCATGGAAACAGTCCTGCAGTTTACAGAAAAGACACACTCACTTGTATCATCTCAACCTACCTTCCCTTATCATCGCCCATGCACAGATGATGACAGATGGTGTACTAAGGCAGCATTTCATATCACCACAGGTCTTAAACATTTAACAGCCTTCTAACTGTTGACAATTACAAAACTCATGACACTGGTTTAGAGAATATGCTAAATAACCACACCATTCCACTCCCATCACCATCCTTCCAGAAGGAAACATATGGATGGTGAGTTATGCTATATCTAATAAGATCCAACACAATGAACATTTCTGATATCTATATCCTGAACAGTGAGGAAGCCACAAATACATTAGCAAAATAACTCATCGTTCCACAGAATTGACCAAAGTTAAGTTTTGCTTAAAACATGAGAAGTCTTGCCCCTGTTGGTGAATAACATCCAAGATATCAAGTTCCACTTCCAACTATTTTACAGACTTTCCCTCCACCTGAAAGGAAGAGGTTTGCAACAGCAACAGGAATACACAGTGTGCCATTCAACCTTCACACTTCCTTCTTTTGAAAGGCATTTCCTCATTATAAGCATCCCAGACCAGCGACAGCAATTACAAGGATGTACAAATACAGCAATTACAGCAATTAAAAGGATGACTTATAAAGTCAGCAGTAAAAACAAAGCACATCCCTGTAAAAGGACAATAATCCACACAGTTTTGCCCAATATACACTAATAGATTCCTTTTTTTTTTTTCTTTAATACCAGAGCAAAAAGAAGTCAGGAAAATGTTTCCAATTTTTAATTTAATTTGTTTAAATCGTTTACAGTAAATTTTATTTCCATAAGGATGCTTGCATATTGCTTACACAATTTTATGGTTATAAAATCTAGCCATTTCCAGTGTTTTAATGCCACCTTGTGGTAAACCTGGGGTGCATACTGTAATATTTGGATCTTCCATGCAAGTCATAAAATTGTACTAAAACCCAACACAACTGATCCTTTCTGATCAGAAAGGACACTAGTACATGCACACACATAGCTGTATTTTTCAACTAAACTCCAGTATGAGCAGCAGTAGGTAAGTGCAAACTAAAAATCAAAATGAAAATAGCACCCCCCACCCATCTCCTCTTCAGCCATATAACTCTGAACTTCAGGTGGGGCTATCAATAAATACTCTCTTGAAATTTAAATTGTAGCATCACATTTTTAAAGCATTTCAACAGTAAGGAAAGCATATATTCAGAAATACCAGGAAACAAAATTTAACTCATATATATCTCTGATTTTCAAAAGCAAGTGACCAGTATAGTAAACAGTTTTGTTGGGGTTTTTTTTGTTGTTACTTTTTTCTTAAATTCAGCTATAACAAGTTAATCAGTTTACTTCTATTTCTATTATTACTCACTTGAAAAGACCTTTCCATTGTTATTGCAAAATAGTATTCTCTCCTGGGATATCTGCGCTCACAGATAAATACTTGATTGCATATCCTGCCCTTTTCTCCTGTCTGCTTGGTAAACAACTTCTTTCCAATCATTTTGGAGGAGATATCTTTTGCTTCTTCTGGACTAGAATAAAAGAAGCTCAGAATGTGACAAAGATACTGCTGGAAAAAAAACAGAAGTAGCATTAAAAAAAATACTTACCTAAGTTTTGTTATTTTAAGGTTAATAATTAAAACACTGACTTCAAACTAAGAAGTTCAATTCATAATGTGAAACATAAAGTGAAGTTTTTCAAAGTTGGATAATTCAGAAACAACTTACGAAAAAACTATTTTCACTCCTCCTTTGAGGCCACCTTCAAATGTTCCTTTTCCTCTACCACCAGCTAAAACCTGTGCTTTTACCACAAGATCCTTTGAACCTAGAATGAAAGAAAAATGCAAATTTGTCATCTGTGACTACTAAAATGAATTGTCCCAGGTAGAATAATAAAGGTTGCTTACATTTTATTCCCCCTTCTCCACCCCACCCCAATTCAAAATACAAGTATGTGAATCAAAGGCTGCATTGTAACTCACATCAGTTATTCCAGAAGTCTGAAATCATCCACAAATCACAGCTTTAAGCTGTTCTGGGAATAAACCTCGGTGAGTTAGCATCCAAAAGTGTTGACAGTTTGAGCCTTCTGATACATCTTTAACATGCATTTGAACCACAAATGATTAAGCACCAAGTAAAAAATGGTTACTATCTTCACAGACTATTGACAAGATGAAACTGAATAACACACCAAGACAATCGAAGATTTTCCTCAATCAAATACAAATACCCTATATCTGTAACCTCTATCTTCTCAGTAAGCATACATGACTATGGCACTTACCCAAGTCAACTTGCACATCCACTATAGTTTCCAATCAACAGAGCACCAATGCATAAGCTTGAGTGCTTTGCAGAAGTCAGAGGCCTAAGTAAATCCACTATTTTTTCCAGAGTAGTAAAAGTAAGCCCTTTAGTTGGCTTGAACTGTTTAAAAATCCTTTAAAAATACTCTTCTAAGCAGGGCAGATTGTTCACTTGAGTTTAAAATTAAAGCATGAGAATATAATCAACTGGGATATTTTGAAGTGTCATTGAAAGACAAAAAGCAAAGAAAAAAGTTCATCGAGTCATTTAAGGTGACAAAGGAAGAAAAACAAAATCCTGAGTTATTATCCAAGTTCAACTATCATAGAAATGCCTGGGTTGGCAGGGACCTCCAGAGGTCATCTAGTCCAACCCCCCTGCTGAGAGCAGGGACATCCTCAACTAGAGCAGGTTGCTCAGA
>JANIJG010021505.1:24389-38205 GCA_024611175.1 Megaceryle torquata | reverse complement strand
CAGGTAAGCACAGGCCAATTAAAAGGATGTGAAGGATGTGACTGACAACAGTAGAAGTGTTGCTTGCACAAAGACCAGTGTCTCAGGTGACTTGTCAGCAGAAAGCCTGTCCTCTGGTCAACTCCTCTCACTCCAGTACAGGACAGAAGCCATGAGCATGCTGGTGGGAGGTGAACCCAGAGTGACAGGGCTCTGAGAGGACGTGAGTAGGTTGACAATTATCAGGATGTGCAAGAAGGAGACTGATCACTGGCACCACATCCTGCCTTCCCTGACAGAGGTTCAACAATCAGACAAAGATACATAAAGTGAAGTGTTCCCTTTCCCCTCTCCTCCTGACTGAACATAGTGACTGGAAGGAGAAAGGGCAATGGCAACAAGTTCCTGCCCAGAGCAGTAGCCGCATCCCCTCAGCAACAACCCCACCTTCGCAGGTGTTCCTTGCATAACAGGTACAAGGCCCTGCAACTGGAGGATAACAGTTCCTGCAGCTTAGAAGTGTCACAGAAATTAAGTCAGCATAAATACTACTTCTACAAAGAAAAGACAGGTCTTTGTTATAGGTGACTCCCTTCTGAAGGGAACAGAAAGACTGATATGCAGACCAGACTAACTTCTTGGGGATGTCTGCTGCCTCACTGGAGACCCTGGAGTTGAAGATGTGTTGAAAAAACATCCTGCTCTGGTACGGCCCTCAGATTATTATCCACTATTGACTTTTCAGGCAGACAGTGACAAACTCACAAGAAGTCCAAGGGCAATCAAGAGAGACTTCCCAGCCTTGATAAGACTGGCCAAGGGATCAGGAGCACATGTAGTGTTCTCCTCTATTCCTCCAGTCACAGGGAACAATGAAGGAAGAGACAGGAACACCCATCAGATCAATACCTGGCTCTGAGCCTGGTGTCACCGGCAAGACTTAAGATTTTTTTAAACATGGATTGGTTCACACAACACCAGGCCTGCTGTTGGCAGATGGCGTGTGCCTGTGGCTCAAAAGGGGAACTGGATTTTTGCACAGGAGTTGGCAGAGATCATAAAAAAAAGCTTTAAACTAGATTTGAAGGTGGAAAGAATAAAACTGAGCTTGCTAGAGGTAAGCCTGGGAGCAGCACATTGATGCTTGCTGGACAGCGTGCTAGCTGGACAGCGTCCTTTGGTTTGCTGTGCCAGTGGAGGTGAGGGACACAGCAAAGACACAAGGGATATTTCTGGGCTAGAAATCACAGTAGCACCTGGGAATGATCAGGTAAGAATTAGGACGTCTGAAATGCATCTATACCAATGTATGCAGCATGGGCAACAAACAGGAGGAGCTGTGCCAACAAGGCAGATATCATGGTGGGTATCTGTTATAGACAGACCAACCAGGATCAAGAAGCAGATGAAACATTCTATAAGCAGCTCGGAGAAGTCTCACAATCACTACCACTTGTTCTCATGGAGGACTCGAACTTTGCAGATGTCTGCTGGAGACGAAACAGTCCAGAAGGTTCATGCAGTGTGTGGATGACGACTTCCTCTCCCAGGTGGTGAGAGAGCCAGCTAGGGAAGGCTCCCTGATAGACCTATTGTTTGTGAACAGAGAAGGACCTGTGGGTCATGTGAAGGTTGTGGACTGTCTTGGGCATAATGATCCTGAAGTGGTAGAGTTCGCAGTTCTTGGGGAAGTAAGGAGGGAGGTCAATAGAACTGTTAGCTTGGGCTTCCACAGGGAAGATTTTGACCTGTTTAGGAGACCTGAGACTGGTTGACAGAGTCTCTTTGGAGGCAGTCCTGAAGGGCAAAGGAGTCCAGGAAGTTTGGATGTTCTTCAAGATGGAAATCTTTAAGGCACAGGGTCAGGCTATCCCCATGTGCTGTAAGATGAAATGGCAGGGAAGAAGATCAGTCTGGCTGAACAGAGAGCTTTACTGGACCTCAGCAAGATAAGGAAAGTCTGTGGCCTATGGAAGAAGGGGCAGCCACTCAGGAAGACTACAAAAATTTTGTGAGGCTCTGCAGGGAGAAAATTAGAAAGGCCAAAGCCCATCTAGAACTGAATCTGGCTACTGCAATAAAAGGAAATTAAAAATTTTTCTATAAATACACTAATGTCAAAGGGAGGACTGAGGAGAATCTTCATCCTCTGTTGGATGCAGGGGGAAACACAGTGATCAAGGATGAAAAAAAGGCTGAGGTGCTCAATGTCTTCTTTGCCTCAGTCTTTAATAACAAGGCCAGTTGTTTCCTGAGTGCCCAGCCCCCTGATCTGGAAGACACAGATCGGGAGCAGAATGAAGCCCCAAAATAATCCAAAAGGAAACAGTCATCAACCAGCTACACCACTTAGACTCACACGAGTCTATGGGGCCAGATGGGATCCACCCAAAGGTGCTGAGGAACCTGGTGGAAGTGCCCACCAAGCCACTTTCCATCATTTACCAGCAGTCCTGGCTAACCAGAGAGGTTCCAGTTGACTGAAGGTTCACAGATCATAGAATCACAGAATGTTTTAGGCTGGAAGGTGTGGATGTGATGCCCATCTTCAGGAAGGGCTGGAGGAAGATCTGGGGTACTACAGGTCTGTCAGTCTGACCTTGATGCCAAGGAAGGTTATGTAGCAGATCATCTTGAGTGCATGTCACATCATGTGACATGTACAGGATAATCAGATGATCAGACCCAGTCAGCCCATGGGCTGGGGAAGAGTGGCTGGAAAACTGCACAGTGAAACACCTGAGAGTATTGGTCAATATCTGTCTGAATATGAGCCAGTGTGTGTACAGGTGACCAAGAAGGCTTGGATCAGCTCTAGTGTGGCCACCAGGACTAGAACAGGGATTGTCCCCCTGGGCCAATCTCACTGGTGAGACCACACCTTGAATACTGCATTGAGTTTTGGGCCCCTCACTACAAGAAGGACATTGAGGGGCTAGACCATGTCCAGAGAAGGGCAATGAAGCTGGTAAGACTCTAGCACACTAAGCCAGTAAGGAGCAGCTGAGGGACCTGGGGTTATTTACCCTTGAGAAAAGGAGACTCGGGGAGACATTCTCATGCTCTACAACTCCCTGAAAAGAGGTTGTAGAGAAGTGAAAGTCTGTTTGTGCTCTCAAGTAACAAGAGATGGGACAAGAGGAAATGACCTCTTGCATCAGGGGAGGTTTAGATTGGATATTAGGAAGCATTTATTCACAGGAAGGGTTGTCAAGCACTGGAACAGGCTGTTCAGGGTAGTGGTGGAGTCACTTGTAGTTGTGGTGCTGAGGGACATGGTTTAGTGGTGACCTGGCAGTGTTGGGTTAATGGTTGGACTTGATCTTAAAGGTCTCTTCCAACCAAAACAATTCTATTGCTCCCTGAAGCATGTACATCAGTGTACAGCCACAGCGTAAGGCACATGCTATTTGGCACCGAGAGAGCAAAGTAACTGGGATAATGTTTGTCCAGAGAAAATGGATCCACACGGGAAAGCATTCAAGCTTCCCAAACTTTGGATATATGCCCCGGAACATGGAGGGCCAAAACATCCCACTAAACCTGACAGCTCCTAGGAGGGAAGACTATGGGCAATGCTTATCAAGCCCATCTCCTGCCAGGACAATCACAAATCACAGGAAGAGGCAGCTGAGACACCATGGAGCTAATACAATGAAAGATCTTGAGTTAAAGTCTGCAGTAGTGGACCATCCATATCAAAGGTCAGTAATCCCTGAGTACAGTCAGAGTGAACTAACAGTCAAAGTATCCCAGGGTCAAGCAATGGACTCAGAGATCAATATCTTCATATGCTTTCTGGATGGTAATTCAAATGCAACCCCACCAAATCTATAAACACAAAATACAAGGAAATAGCTGACATATGAACAGCAGAGCTTAAAGTCCAGAGGGACCTTAACAAACTTCAGGCCTGGGCCAACAAGAACCTTACAGAGTTCATCTGCTAGGAGGGCCAAGCTTTGTATTCAGGGCAGGATAATCCCGGGCATCAGCCTGGGAAGTATTGATCAACCCCGCTGAGGACCAGGAGAACAAACCGAACATGAGCCAACAGTGCACTCTCATGGCAAAAAGGGGAAACTACAAACGGCTATATTAGGACTGTGACCAAAAGAGAGGAGTTATCGTATCCCTCTACTCAATGCTTATGTTGTTGCATCTACTTGTGTTTGTCCATCCACCAAGCCCCCTCCCTCTAGCCGGAACAAGAATGACAGGAAAAAAAGAACAGAGGAGATCTGTCTGAATTGCCAAGGGTCTCAGAAACATGGCCTCAGGACAGGTAGAAGGAGATGCTTTGTGTTGTCAGACAAAGAGGACCCTGAGGGGCCAGTAATCACAGCCCACAAATCCTTGAAGGACAGTTACAACAAGAATTAAGCCAGGGGGAATATTAGGGAAAAAAAATGCCAGCATAGCATTAGCATTTGCTTAGTCAGGTCCCATGGTGACCTCTAAGACATTTCCCAAAACATCTGCTTTTCCCAGACCCACCCTGCTCCATGGAGAACGGAATTGTCCTGCATACAACTCTCTTATCTGCACAGCAAATACCTCTGAGGATCATTTGTCTTCAGTAAATTTTTTGTGTGGAATTGTATCTGTCTGAAACTTTTCACCAAGTAAACTTCCAACACACACGTGAGATCTGTTTATAAAGGAAAGGAAATTAAAAATGAAGCAGCATATTAAAATTAGACTGCAAGCTTTCAGCGCTGTGTGACTAGGATAGACAATGCCACAGTTTGGGAGACTACCAACTTTGTGAACAACTGATAGAATAATTTTTGATAAAAATATCCATACAATTAAAAAAAGACTAAATCACTATAGTAGGTAAGGGTGGAAGGGAGGTTGAAAATAGAATAGAAAAGGAAAAAATAAATCAACTAGTTGCTGAAAAAAAATTAGTATCAGCAAAAAGGAAATGTAAGAGAAGTAGGAAATTTTGACTCATTCAGACTAGACAATATTTTACTTGTTCTTAAAGACATCACTGGGAATGAATGCAAACTGAGAGGGAGGTGTATGCAAATTCATGTAAATTTATATGAAAGTCAGCACATACCACCAGTCTCTTGGCAAGTTACCCAATGTCTCTGTGCCTTAGTGACTGTGCATGACTAAGGAGTTTAAAAGTGAGCGACAATATAAATGTTGTAGCACATTGCAGCAAGGATCCACAACATTGGGAGAGGAGCTGATAGACTGCAATTACCCAGAAAAGGCTGGGACTGTATTTCTCATGATCTTTGCTCACTCCAGAATTAGTAGCATAGCCTCACTGTGTCAGCCAGCATGGGAATGCCGGGTACAGAGAGCAGAGGAACAAGCCAGGGGACCAATACATCCAGTCGAAGTGGCTGGTCATTACACCTTCCTTCCTCCCATAATCTTACCATGGAGACAGAAACTAGATCTCTGAGATCTGTTCAGAAATATCCGTGTTTGTACCCTTACATGCACGCTTCTCCTGTATTTTAGACTCTCTGTCTAAAGGATTTAAGGATTCAACTCTTCTGGCAATATTATTCCTTATTCTCACATAAAGAAATGTTAATAGCTGTTTATTCTTTGCTTTTCTTTCCAGATCACTTATTTTTAAATGAATGAAACATTTATCAATGGTCATCACTATGAGCTTCATCCTTATCTCCTGAGACCAGTGGTCCTTGCATGTGACATCCAAACAACAGGACTAAATTCTCTCCCTTTCTTGTAATCATAGAATACGCCAAGTTGCATTTGTCCAAAGCTGCAGGTTTAAAAGATGCAGTGATGTGACAGATCAGCATGAGGGGAGGTCTTCCTTTACCTTCCACTCCTCCAGAAGTCCTCAGCAGACACCTCAGTGGTGCTAGGCTCTCCTAGAGTAGGTCTGTGAGTTGAACCCCCTTGCAGAAAGGTTGACACCTACGTAAGATACTGCAAGGGAGGGTACAGGGGTCAAGAAAGAGTGGACGAGGCACAAAGAGGATGCCTCCTCTTTTCAGTGGCAAAAGCCACTAGACTGGCTGAATTGTCTTTGTTATATCCTCTCTCATTTCTGCCTCATAGGCTAAGTACTGGGATGTGGGAGAGTCCCAGTTTCGGAAACAGATGGTGGACTGTCCTAGCACAGCTGCTTTTATGGTCTGGTCTGGCACTGGGGCCACCTTGACGGAAAGCACTGTCACTCCCCTGCGCCTGGCAGGCTGCCTTTGTTTCCAGTCCAAGCTGGGCTGCCCTACACTAGTCCTGCACAGTTGCTATGGGCCTCATTTATTCTTAACAGCGAAGATTAAAATCCAGATTCTGAGACCAGGGAATTGAGCAAGGCTGGAAGGTTGTGTTTCAAGAGTATCCCAAAGCTAACTCCTATGGTGAAAAGATGCCATAGTGGTACTCAGAAAGTCAATGTACAAGGTGGGAACCAGAGCAAATCCCCTGGGCACAAGGTCATGCCTATGTACACAGCCAAAGACCAAGATACTCCTGGCCCACCCCAGTTTTACATCTTCCAGTCTTAAATGTACAATTCTATCATTCAATGATACTGTGGCCGGTCATAGGGTACCACACAGAGGTCTGCTATGAGTGTTTACATGAAAAGATAGAAATGGTGCCCTGGGCTCCCTGACTTTGCTTATTTGATCTCTGTTGGCTGCTAAAGGAGCTTTGGATGACAAGGGCATGAGGATACAATTGAGTACAGGCATCTGGAAGAAACTACATGGATTCTTCCCAGTTGACTCTATTCTTTTCAGCCATCACCATCACCTGGACTATTGAGAAAACAAAGGAGAGAAGTTATCACTGGAGTATTAGCTCCTGTAGAAGCAGCAGTGACTACATCCAAAATTACACCCACATGGAGATCATTCCCAGTAACACTGTTCAGGGCTATCTCATCTGAGGTGATATGTCAGCCCTGCTTCTTCTAGAGATCTGCTGGAGACTGGGAAAATAAGAAGGCAGGTTTAACAGCAGAACAAAGGGGGTGAAAACAAGCCAGTCCTCTTTGATTCACATTATCATGCCTTTCTGCCCCCATGGAGCTCACTGGGCATCTCTGATACCACAAGCCTGCTGCAGATCTAGGCCTGTTCTTAGACCTCAGCCTGCTCTTTCCCCCCACTGAGGCATCCCTGTCATCATGTTCACCCACCATCAGCCCTAGTTTTGACCACCAGTCAATCCTTATCCCTGCTTCCCCTGTGTCCTGCTGCCACCAAACTGTTGATACACTGGACAGTGTCATGCCCTTTACTGTGACTCCACTTGCTCTTTACCATGATGAAAGTCCATGTGCACCCAGTGACATGTGAAGAACAGTATTGTCCTCTGTTTACCTCCAGAACTGGAGACATTTTGAGTACCAGGCTAAATTGGCACTTCACTGATATAGACCTCCATAGCTGTTGCTGATCTCTGCAGTGAGTCAAGGGAGCACAGAGAAAGGCTTTTCACTGGCTCCCCAGTAGTGCGTTTGTACCTCTGAGGCCCACAGTGAAATCTGGGACATGTCCCTGTGCACATTTACCAGCAGTGATAACATCCTCCTCACCTGGCTGGTGGTGCTTCAGGGCAAGGCTGAGCTGGCACAGGCACACAGCATGTGAGGAGTTAATAAAAACTGCTGGATTAAAATCATTACATTGTCACTGAAAAACCCTGCTGTTAGCCACAGGGAAGGACCTTGTCTGTAGCTCCTTACAATAAAATGAAGGGTAATTTCATCCAGTCACCTGCTGTTGACCTATTTAAAGTACCCGCAGGCAGGGCAGAGCAAGTCTCTGCTGCTTCAGCCTGCAGCAGCCAGGGTCAGGCTGCAGATGAGGCATCCCAGTGCTGCCTCTTTGGGGAACAGGGTTCCACACCTGCTTCCCAGCCTAGACAGTGCACATAGGCAAGCTGGTGTTACTGGCAGCACCACTTTGCCTCTGCCCTGGTCATGCTCTGTGCCATGGGTGTGCAGATTGTCAGAGGCTGGGGAGCCTGACCAGTGACGGGGCTGCACAAGCCCAGTCACCACCAGCTGTGCCCACATTCGAGGAGGTTGATCCCCAGCACAGGTGCCCAGCCTGAGCATCCTTCATCAGCACCTGCCCAAATCCCCCCATACTCTGTTGGACTGGGGGAAGCTTCCACTCATTAGCTGCCACTGGATCTGCAGCTTTTCAAGCTGTGCTTTGAAGACTTAGAGACTTAAATAAATTCTTTTTACTTGAAGTGACTCGGTTTGCATGATGACAATTGACCCTAGTGGTTAATGGTATGCTGGTATCTAGTTGGTTTGAAAGTCACTCTTAGAGGCAGTCAGACACCATCTCCAGCATCCTGTAGTATGCCACAGGATATTGGTCTGTTGAGAAGAGGTGCACAACTGCTGTGAAACCCATACCTTGGGTCATGCTGGTACCTAGCAGGAATTGCCTGCTGGATTAGGTAGCTCTTCATGGACACATAAAGATTAAGCCTTCTAACCACTCTACAGAGAATGTACAATGATATTAAAAGGTTATGACTCACAATATTCAATGTTCCCTAGCTCCTGGAATCCCACAATGACTATGTGAGAAGTGCTGCTTTAACTTAAAAAATTCGGAAAGCTTTTGCAGCCCCAGTGTCACAGAGAAAAGGCAGGCAATGCAATCCCAAGTACCAACAGGTACTGTTGCTGTGCATCCTATCGTCTATGCCAGAGCTGACTTACCCCAGGACAAGTGTTGCACGAAGCTGCTTCCATAGTCAGCTGCTCCCTTCTCCTCACAGAGACCCAGTCAAGCACAGGGCATCACACAAACACTCACACGTGCAAGATTCCTCCTGTGCCAGGCCCAGCATGCAGAATGCCAGTGCTTCTGCTCCAGCTGTACTTGGGAAAAAAGGTGATCCTGGGGTGTTGTGATTTCCCTGGTGCTGAATAAGGTTTGTTGGAGAATGTACACTGGACATCCAGCCAGCATCTTCTCCAGGGTTGCTATTTATCCATGCACACCTTCAGTTCAGGTTGGCAGTACTTTCACACTCTTTAGTCTATCTAAACCCTTTCTTTCCACCCACTCAAACTAATATTCCAATTTTACCAGCCCTCTCCATATATCCCAACTATTCTGATTTCTCACCCCATTGGTGACAAGGTGGGGGAAGTTGGCACATAGGAGGCAGGGAAGGAGAATAACAGGGTGGTCCTTGGCACACACAGACTGAGGCTACTGCCTATCATAGGGACATCTGGGACCACCTATATTTTCTACTCATTCTGGATGGAGTCAATTAGGGTATTCTTCCTGACAAGCTCTGTCTTATCACATCTAAGGAAGCTACAATAAAGCCCTTCTGGCCATGCCAGGGGTGGCAGAGCTGCTGTGTGGGTATAAATTGATGAAGAAGCAAATTTATCTGTGAGAGCTGGTGGCATGGAGATCATGGGGACAGGGTTAAGCAGAGTTTCAGGAGGGCTCCCTGCTGTGTGTGTCTTGTGAGAGGGAAGTTGTCAGCTTGGACTTACTGGGGACAGAAAAATAGCCTGATTGGTAAGGCCCTGAGCCCCTCAGGATGCCTCAAAGCATTTTTGTCACTGTCATACATGCTGCCTGTCCATCACTGTCTGCCTGGATGAGGGTGGTGCAGAAGAGCCATACATGACCTTTTCAGCTATTCCTGCCCTTGCCTTGCATGCGTCCTGCTGTCACTGAAGGCTAACTTCATACTGGGCTGTATTAACACAAACATAGCTGGCAAGTCAAAAGAAGTGATTCTTCCCATTTACTCAACACTCAAGAGGCACATCTGGAGTAACATGTCCATTTTTGGGACACCCTGGTATGGAAAAGATGTTGTTGAACCATAACGCTGAACCTCCAGAGGAGAGTTGCTGAGATGGTTGGAGATGGAGCACAGGACATTATGAAGGGAGATGAGAGCTGGGTTTGTTCTGATGGAAGGAGAGGAGGCCAAGGGGGACCTAACAGTATCTTCTACTGACTGAAGGCTCTGGAGAAGGCTCAGAGCTAGACTCAGGTGCACAAAGGGCAGTGACAAAGGGCACATGTTGCTGAATGATGTGACATAAAGGAAAATTTCTTCATCTTGGAAGTGGGCAAGCACTGGAACAAGGTGACAAAAGTCTCTGTTGGAAATCAACTGAATGGAGTCCTACCCTTGAAATGAGGTTTTCTGTTGTTCCTTTTAATGAAGATTAGAATCTTTCATTTTTCACAATGCCTACAGGATTCCTTTTTCTTCATTTGACCCCGTAAAAAAACAAACAAAAAAAAACCAACAAAAAAACACCAAACCAAAACACAACAGTATTCTGAAATGTTAAAAAAATTGCACTGCCAGCCAGACTGTGTCTTTTTAACATGCTTGCGATTATGTGTATTTGTCTGTCTTACCATCAAAGGGAAATCATCATTTCTAAGGGACTTTGCTAAAGGCAAGAGGTGGATTACTAGAGCTGTGTTCTTCATTTAGGAATAATAGCCATTAAACTCCTTGTTGCTATGGGGCTGCAATTTCCAGAGGTGATACCCATTATCAGAGACCTGGCTGCTGGCAAGCAGTTAATGAGAGAGCTTTGAGATGGCTCAGTAAAATCCAGCTTCCCTGCAGACTTCTGAGACGTGTATGAAAGAGGAAAGGGCACTAAAGCTGTGATCTGCATGGACATGGGTTGGTGACAGCTTCACTATTGCTCCACAGACTGAGGGAAGTCCCTTTCATACCCAGCACAGGGTTGTTTTTTTTTTGCAGAGCTTTAAGGGCTCTGCTGGCCTGTGGCAGGTCAGAGCTCTCCACCCTGAGTTCAGACCCCCTCCCTGTAGCCCAAGCCAATGCCAGCATCCTGATGAGCCAAGAAAATATATGTCTAAGCCATGAGAGAGTATAGATGTGAGCCAGGCCATGAGGTGTGAAAGACTTCTTCCATCACAGCGTCATTCTTCTATATTGGTTATTAGATTACATTGGATTATTAGTTTAGATTGGATATTAGGAAACATTTCTTCACTGAAAAGATGCTCAAGCATTGGAACAGGCTGCCCAGGGAAGTGGTGGAGTCAGCACCCCTGGATGTTTTTAAGACATGCATATGTTACATTTCAAGACATGATTTAGTGGTGGACTTGGCAGTGTTAGATTTATGGTTGGACTCGATGATTTTAAAGGTCTTTTCCAACCCAAATGATTCAATGATTCGACTTGTGCTGAGTTTTGGTCTCTTCATTGTATCTTCCCAGCAGCTGAGAGGAGATAGGAGAGAAGCAAATGCAGCTGTATGCAGATGCTGCCTGTATGGAGGAGCTGCATGCCCACACACCAACCCAGCATCTCTTGACAGCACAAAAGCATCTCAGCAGACTGCAAACAGGTTTTCATTGAAATGGTGGATACTAATCACATGACTCTAGGGACTACAGATTGAACTGTCAAAGACCTCATAATGCACATTAGGCAGTCTGAAGCTTTTCAGTAGCAGAAATAGTAGACTGTTTCACATCTTAACAACCTGCAGATATTCAGCAAGGATCTGGCTCTAGGACGTGTATGTTTGCTTCCTGCGTACGTTTCAGGAGCGGCACATTTTTGTATCAACATGTTGGCAAGCTGAGGAAGAAAAACATTCATTTTCTTTAAATGTGTTAAGTAAATAAAATGTACCAAAAGGAGTTTACACTTGTTAGGGAGCAAGAGGTCTGTCTGCTTCCTAAGGGACCAGGACCCAGAGGCCGAGGGTAATCACATGGACAGTGGGGCAGGGACCTCACCAGCCAGGACCCAGCCCCACAGTACCCGAGTGAGATCAGCGAGGCAGCACCAGACATTGTGGCCAGGTTCAGTCAGGAGTCTCCTCCTTCAGGGCAGCTGATGTTGATGAGACGAGTCCAATGTCAATCCACATGTTGGGGTCAAGGTCAGCGGAGTCCACAGCCAGGCATGGGAATAGGCACAGCTGCACTGGGGACCATCAGTCTTACAACACATCTCAGGAAAGGACTAAAGGCTCAGGTCTTGAGCTTAAGGGTAGCCCTTCGGGCCAACAGGAAGGGCATGTAGGTGAAGGGTCCAGGTCCAGAACTTTAAATTAATTCTCAGGGTCCTGACAAATCCTCATGGAACACAAGGCAGTCCATCCCATGCTGTAGTATGGAGCAGCATTCTCTATTTCTACAGGCTTTTGTTTGATTCTATCACAAATCTGATGATAATTTTTTCAATAAATTTTCATTTTTGGGGTCATGACATGTTAAAGAAAAGAGTAAAAACAGTGTGCCTGTGTAGTATTTTAAATAAAGAAACCTTTGAAAACATGCCTTGGATGTCTCAGATATTGAGTATTTCTTCTGAAGGCTCCAACTCTTCAGTTCTGAATTCCTGAGATTGGCACTGCCAGCAAATGGCTGACAGTGGCCACGGCCTCTTTCGCCATCCAAGTCCATGTTTGCCTGGGTACAGGAGCATGCATCCAGAGCCCATTTGGCAATCTGCTCTATCTTTTGACTTTCAAAGCTCACTTCAACCACACAAAACTATCAAGAAAATGAACCATCTGGTAATGGGAAACAAAGGCTGACAAAGGTGCCCTGTAGGACACAAAGGACACACAGTGGGACAACAGAATCCCTGGCTGAGCTCTGCAATGTGGAACTGTGTAAGGAAGAAAATTCCCCCTCACCCCCACCCTGATTCAAAGGCTGCTGTTGAGAGGAGGGCAATTAGAGCTGCCAATTGCTTTTCCTGCTGCAGCTTCCCCTTTGTCACTGCTGACTGACAGCCCAATAATGAGATGATGAGTGAGCCCATGTCCCTGGAACATGCTCTCTGTTCTCTCCGGCAGACAGAAAGTGCCTTGACCATTTATTTGTGAGCCTGCCTCAGTAAATTTTCTAATTCCTTCTTTCTCTTTAAGGTACTCACACTTCAGGACACAATTCATCCACTCAGGCTGTTTCATTTGAGATTGTGCAAGTATTTTCAGTTAAATTCCACCAAGGCAACTCCTCTTGGTTTTGAATCATCAGATACATATGTCAGGAAAAAAGGCATTCCCATAGTGGGATAAGGTCTGCTTAAACCTAAAAATTCTATGTGCATTTCACTGTCATACTTCACAAAGATGTGACTATTCACTGCTTAGTCACTGGGCCTGTTTATGTTGTAGATAAAGAAATAGCTCAGAGGTGCTTTTTTCTCCCAGTCTAGGAGCCAGCATGCCTCTGAGAACAAAAATTCACATCAGTTCCTGACAGCTAGCAAAACTAAACCTTGACAAGTTCTCCATACAGAGACCTGGTCTGAACCACTGGCCTGGTCAGTATCTGGGACCTTCCTGAAGACCTCTAGGTGCCTGTAGCAGGAAAACAGCAGGAATACCCTTCCAAGTAGAGAGAGATCTTGCAGCACAGCACTGGAAAGAAATCATACAGGAGAGCTTTTTCTTATGTACATGTAGTGAGTTAGACTTGGCTAACAGCAATACTCCCACCCAACTGCCCACTCATTCTCCCTCATCAGGAAAGAGGGAGAAAATATGAGAAAAAAACAGGAGCATGAAAACTCGTGGGTTGAGATACCAGTTACTGTTGCAGGCAAAACAGACACAATTTGGGGAAAAATAACCATTTATTGCCAGTTAAAATATAATGTAATTACAAATTAGAGTAGTGGGAAATGAAAAAAAAAAAAAAAACCAACCAACAAACACCTTTCCTCTGCCCCTTTCCCAGACTCAGTATTACTACTTCACTCAACATGCCTCTACTCTTCACCTCCCCCCCCCCCCCCCCCAAAAAAAAAGGGGAAAAGGAAAAACCCGGGGGAGGGGGGTGCGGTCGGGAACAAGTGAGAT
>JANIJG010021504.1:0-27726 GCA_024611175.1 Megaceryle torquata | reverse complement strand
GTAGTTTCCTTTTCTAATCACTGAGTCTCTCTCCCTTATTCCCTTTCTCTTCCCCTTTGGAGAGGGAGGGTGGTTAACAGATAGTGTCTGTTATAGGTCTAAGGGGCTGCCCTGACCCTAAACCGTGATGTACTGTGGTTGATTTGGTAGTAAAGTGAGTCCAAATGAGCACAGTCTGTCTTAAAATATACATTTTGGGCTTAATAACCTCTTAAATATGCCTGAAGGACAAAAAAAAAGAAAGAAGATTTTCGTGCAATTTTGAATTGGAGGAATATGCCAAACCATATCCTCCTCTTCTTAGCACAATTTATTTTGGAAGTATAGCAGTTCATATATGGGGTTCTCTCGGGTTTGCACACATAGATGTGCAAAAGCTTTGGTAACAAGGAATTTGAATATGCAGTAGTATATATATATTCTTGTTTGCAATATTTTATATGTGCTGTGTGCACAATGTTCATATTTTTCTAGTTGAAAGTCTAGATATATCAAATATTGCAGAAATGTAAACTATTACTATAATGCTAACATAAAGTAGTACTAACTCTCTGCAAGGTTTATGCTTTCTGCAATCTATGCATATGGAAGAACATTATTACCATGCATTATTAAATGCAATGCAAAAGAAGTCTAAACATAATTCTCAACTTTCAACCATTTTAAAGAACTTAAGAGAAAACATTCGTACTCCAGTGTACTGATCTGCAAAGCACTGACATGAACACAGTGAAAAGAATAACAGAAATTATTTTCTCAGATATATTGAAATTGTATTTTCTCAAACATAGAAGTCACTGAACCACTGCTTTTCAAATATAGTGCATCCCTTCATTTAAGTTCAATCTATACAACAAACCAAGCCTGAAGAAATTTTTTAAGTGCAACTGCATCTTTTATCAACAGTACTTTTGATGGACAGACAAGAAAGTATATTTACATTCTGACGTGCTCTGAAACAGAGAAAAGGGATTTTTAGTCAAGAAACAGACTGTTTCTCATTGTAAAAAAAACCCTTCACTGTAGTCATAATCATCTTTACTTACGAAAACACAAACAAGAATCTTGCAAAACTTGAAACAAATAATATCCTATAAACCAAAATATAGTTGTCATTACCTGTAAGAAACCACAGCCATCACAATGAATTTGCAAAACGTCAGGATAAAGTTTTGTCAGGTTTGCTTTGCCTGAATTATCTCAAACTGCCAGAAATATTTTTGTTTACTTAGTTTGACTATTATGATAATTTTTCTAATTATAACTGATTTTTCCTTATTATACTCATGCTAGGCAATGCCTAATTTGGTATTTTGAACTGTTCCACTGCAGTTTTGCTCATCTGAGCAAACTGTAATTTGAACTATTCAGACAACCTAACTGAGCTCTGGTCATGCCACATGTTGGGTGCCAACAAATCTGTCAAGGTTTAGTGGCTGAGCCAGCCACTAGACAAGTGACAGAAGCTCTCTATTAATCTCTCTCCTTCCCCAAAGTGAAAAGAGATGGAATAAGGGAGCAAGACTTGTGAATTGGAAAAGAAATCTAAACCAGCTTTAATGAAAATAATAATAATAGAAAGGAAAATATACAAATATATACAAAACCAGTATCGAACCCTAATGCCCTGATGGCAGTAATGTCACCCGTCACTGCTGATGCTGTGGAGTAGGCATTGGGGAAGTCCCAGACTGGACTCAGTGACAGGTGGGAACTGGATTCAGCAACTGGATTCTGGAACTGGATTCAGGAAAGCACAGACCAGGATCAAAGGTAGAACAGATGGAGTCCTCCATTGAAGTAGAGAGTTTGACCCTCATAATTGCTCAGGTTTATACTGAATATGACATATATGGCATGGAGTACCTCATTGGTCAGATTAAGGTCCTGTCTACTCTTCCCCACAGGTGTGGCCTTTTACTTTCTGCACCCCTAATGTGGTACACAAGATTTAGCGATGACCCGCATACCTTATCCTCAGTAGTAACTCTAAATGGCAATCATTATCACTGCTCACACACTGAAAAACTGCCATTAGCTTCAGAAAGTGCAGTTAGAAGAGACTGAGATTAAAATTAAAATTGCTGAACATAATTAGTTCTCTTCCATCTCAAACCTGGACATTTTTTTTATGTAGAGTAGTAAAAAGTTGTTGTTCTGTGCAGTGTGAGATATTTACAATTAACTTAATGACAGTGAAGAGACATACAGACCTGATATGACAGCAGAGGTCCTGAGAAACGAAAACACAGGATGTGGCATAGAGGATCACAGGCCTGGCATAAGGGACAGGTCACAGGCATTGGCACAGGAGGTTTCATGTCTGAAAACATCTCACCCATGGTCAGTTAAAAAACATGCTGACCTGGAGCTGGACAAATGCGGTTTTAAGACTGCTAAGAACAGAAAAGAACTTAACATACCTAAAATGCTTCATAAGTGGTGAACCAATGAAGACAGAGAAAGATAAAGTATTTTATCAGGAATGCAGAAATTGCCCCAAATAATTTTCTAGGAGAAGAATGAAGAAACTATCAATATTAAGCTCCTTTTAGCTAGTATGCAGGATTTTGATGAATTGACCTATCCAAACCTAGCAGACAGAAACCAACCTCTTTAAGATCCCAATGGGCAGCAGAAAAAATGACTAAAGAAGTAGAAACTGGATGTGCGTGCACAACATCTTTAACTGCATCATTATTGAGAATTTTCTGTAATACTGATATTCTTAATTTCTTATTTTTAATTCCCCTTTTTTTTTTTTTTTGTAGTAATAACTTAATCAGTACTAATAACACTTTGATTAGACTCTTAAATTATACTAACAATTTCTTGGCATTACATAAAATCTCCTTTTTTTTTTTTTTGTTTTTTTTCCTGTAACAAGATTTTGAGTGTAAAATCCAGGGAAGAAACCAGCATTTGCATTTGTCAAGGGAAAAGGGCATTCACTTCAGAAAAACATGACCTAACTTTATTAAAGCAGTTATGGCAGAAGTGTGTGTTGTCTTCAACAAAGTAGTAAATATAAAAACTGTGCAAAGAATCCCTTCTGTTGTCTCAGACTCCTGAACTGCATTTCATAATTACCATGTGAAATTTGATGTATGTTCATATTTCAGTTAGAAATTGTGTCATAAGAGATAGAAACAGATGATGTTAAAGTTCTCACTGGCTTTTTTCCCTACACTAGTGATCAGCTATAAACTTTTGTCGGTGGAAGTTACACACCAGACAAAAATGTAGCTACTGTCCTAGAATTCTTTTTGAAGGAAATACTGATCCTCATCATCTTATCACCACAAACCATTCTTCTGAAGCTGTAAGGAATTATGGCCAAAATATCTAGGATACTTTAATCTTCTTGTTTTCCTTTTCAGTCCTCTCTTCTCCCTCTCCCTCCATCCCTCTCTCTCTCTCTTACAGACAGACAACACATATGCTCAATAAAGTTATTTTGAAATTACATTTGTTTTGATTTCATTCTTCTTTTTTCATTCTTTCATTCTTCATTTCATTTCTCACCCCTCCCTCTCCCCCCTCCTCCCCTCTACCCATCTTCCCTCCCTTCTTCCCTCCCTTCTTCCCTCCCTTCTTCCCTCCCTCCCTCCTTCACTCCCTCCCTCTCTCCTTCCTTCCTGCCTTCTTTCCTGCCTTCCTCCCTGCCTTGTCCCCACACAGGACTATTACCTGCCCTTACACAGGCCATATTGTATGCTTAGATCAGATTATAATTTCTCCAACTACTCAATCAAAGATATACTTTTATGAAAAATGAATGAAGAATATTTGCCTTTTCCAAACAAGGAAAGAAAGTAAATAATAAAGAAACTGCCATCTAGGAGGTCATACATCAGTGTTTGGAGTAACAAGGAGCTATATTTAATACTTCTCAATTAATATGAGATTACCTTAAAATTAAAAGGATTTTTTCCTCTTAGCCTTCAAATTATGTTTTTCACACAAATTATAGTTATTGCCTGAGCTTAGATAGTATTTGCTAATAGTAGGTGGGTGAGAAAAAAAAAAGAAAAAATTATTAATAAGCAGATAATATACCCCCCCCCCCAAAAAAAAAAAAAAAAAAAAAAAAAAAAAAAATCTCTGAGCTACTGCCATTAAATTAACATGAAAATAATGCCAAGTATACATTTTAAAAGACAAGTAGAGTACAGGAAAATATATCTACTATAGCAAGAATTACTCCAGTGAAATAATTCAGAATGTCAATGATGTGAAATACACATCTTAGAGCTTTCTTTCCTATTAAATGATGTATTAACACATACTTATTCAAAGACAGCACTAATGTCTGAAATTCTTGTAGCCATAACTTGAGGGCTGCAGATCAGTTTTCATTCTAGCATAGAGGGGAATAAGGTATTTTCTTAGCCTGATTTCTATTGCATATCGTCTTGATTTCCTGAAATTAGCACACATCTGTAACTCTCAGGAAGCTTCATTCTGCTAGAATCACTTTTACAAATCAGCATGAAAATACATATTCCATAAAATGGAGTAAATAAATATGGTCTTAGTCATGAGAAAATAAGACCAGTAAGAGGAAAGGCCAGTATAAATACCCTAAAGAATAGTAACTTTCTTGTATGGGTATGGTTTATGACTTGAACTAGCTATGCACCATGTATTTTCTGTGTCCTTTGTCAACATTAAAAAGTAATATAACACTAGTGCCGAGTTCTTCCCACACTGAAAAATAACCAATAGAGACAATTCCTCTTCATATCTTCATTGTTACTAGAATATTTATGTTTAAGTGCTGCAGCAAATTTAAAAGTAAATACAATTATTTTTTTAAAAGAAGCAAATATCAATAGTATTTGACTTCATGTGATATAACAGGTGTATGTTTTCTCATACTCTATGCTACCATAGTCTACATTTAAAGAATAATTATAAGTAGGGGACATATAATAAATAAATATATTTAAAACGAACATTAATATTTATATGGTCTTAGATGTACAGAAATGTTTCAAAATTATGAGATAACACTGCATGCATATTAAGACAAAAGAGATTATGAATTTCAGATCACTAAAAAACTCAAAATATCTTCATTAAAAAAATTGAACCAAATAAACAAAACCAAACAACAAAAAACCTGCCACTGAAGTCATAAATCTGGACAACTAACCTGTTTCCCCTGTTCTGCCCTTAAGCTGAGTTTTAAGACTATGCAAATAACTTGTACGCATAACAGTGCTTATAGGTGCAACTTAGATGCTTCAGATGCTTAAGTAGCAGAAATTAAGAGTTGCCCAAATAAAAAGTGCTGGATCTACACTAATGGTACCACATCAAATAATGGTCTGCTTTCTACTTTGTAAAATCTGTTTCTCTTTTCTACTTATATTTCTAATATTTAAAAAAACTTGGCTATTACAGAAATTCCTGCTCTTGTGAACAAAGAAAGAAAGGATCTCTGATGCATGTAATTTTATTTTTTGAGAGCAGTGTATTCACCATTGAAAAACCTTACGTTCATTTTTGCTTATGTTCACTCTGATGTCCACCAGGACCTCCATGGGTCCACCAGGTTCCCCTGCTTTCTATGAAGTAAATGTTTAATTTCTGTTTTTCAGATTGCTGTATATGTGAAGTATTTTTTTTTCTTTTTTTTTTTACTGAGAAAGCATCACATAGCTAAGAAAACAAATAAATAAGAAGTCCAAGCTAAAAGGGGGAGTTCAAAGCTATACATGAATTAACAAGATTTGATAGCAAAGGTGTAGAGTAGAGTAATAATAGCTTCTGAGGTAATCTCAAGAGTGAAAAGAAAAATCTGTTGAAATCTCAGGTAAAATGAAGTAGTTGATGAGTTCAGGAGAAAATAAGAGAGAAGTAAGGAGAGGAAGAAGGATAAAGTAAGGGAAAAGTATAAATATGACATGGCACCAGAGAACATAGCAATAGACTTGGAAGCTGAGTGAAGGGTGGGAAAGAAAAATCTATGAGGGGAAAAATAAAGAATACAGGGAAGTAAGAATACTTCTTTGTAATTGATAATTTTATGCCTGCTTTATCTCTTTCTGTTAAACCACCTCTATCTTTATACAACATTTTATGAAACTGGATATTTTCTTTCCTTTGCCCTACTGCCTACTGTCCAGATATTTCTGCTTCCTCTTCTATTCTGACTGTTTTTGTCAAGCAAGAGCTTGAATGAGATGCCTACATTCAAATATTCTAAAAGAGTAGAAAGGCTCTATATGAAGAAGTACTTTGTAAAAGTGTGTAATACACCATATATGCACTATTTGAAACATGTTATGAAAATTCCATTTCACAATTTTTTGTGTTGCACTATTCAGAAAGTCAAAAGACATGGCAGTAATCACTACATCTAGGGTTGCATAACAGTCATGGATTAAAATGATCTATTTTCACTTGCTGTAACTTTTGAATTTTTAACTTATTTTTTTCTGTGATTTGTCTTTGTCTGGAGAGGATTTTTATTTGGAACAGACATCACCAAAGCTTCAGAGTTCTTTTGTCTTTAAAGTGAACAATATATATTTTTCCCTTACAGAAAAAGAGGAAAATGTTGGTTGCAAGTACTTTATGAACATTTCTAGAAGTCAAACAGATGGGGTTAGGAAATTAAATTTGGTTTTGAAGTAGAAAACATTTGAGGATTCTGCTGAAAACTGACTTTGATTCAATAGTTATGATTCCTTGCCACAGTATGCTTGAGCATTTAATTTTGCATGAAATTTTTCTATTAAATTATAACATGTGTTCCCATGAAAAAAAGATATGAAGCAAATTTACAGTCTGATACAAAACCTAGGATAACCAAAACAAATTTACTATAAAAGGTTTTTTAATCCCTGCTTATGCTATAATCAAAAAATACCATCACAATCTACTCTGGAGTCTTAGCACCTGACAGGTAATTATTAACTACAGTGCTAGTTGCACTGTAGTTATAATTAATCCAACACATATGCTGAGATATACTTTTTGAGAAACAGAATATAAACAGAAGTTATAATAATTACAGCATAGACATTGCTATATATTATCTATTACTATACAATTATTTCAGGTCAGCAACATTGTTCTAAAAAGGTGTTAGAAAACAGGATAGAAAACAATTAAAATAATGACAAAACTTGATATTCCATGAAGTTCACTTCACTTATAGAGACTAGGAAATCATTATGGCAAGAAGATAAACAAAATATTCATACTGTGAATGGCACAGGAATATTCGAGTCAGTAGCTGATATGTTTAATTGGACATATTAAGAATTCTATGATCCCACCTAGTACTTCATAGTATGCCACTCTCACTCAGGATTGAAAGCAATTTAAAATTGGCCAGTATTTCTTAAAATGCCTAAAATTAATGTTAGGAGGAAGAACAAGGTAAACTCTATGTTAAGACTGAAATTACAACTTCAGATAAAAATGTGACACTGATATCAACTTGCTGTGGAGAAAAGGACCCATTTCTGAAAAAGGACTGAACTTTGCAATGGAGGATGCTTGGAAGCACTGGACAAGGTAGTGGAAATTGCCTGACACCCTTTCTAAAGCTAAGAGACAGTAATAGTCTACTGACTTCAATACCAAAATGTACTAAGCCTCCATTAGATAGATTTCCAGTGGATATATTAAAAACAAGAAAAATTAAGTTTTTAAGCCATTGGTATGTCTAAGGCATAAATACTGCATACCAGTTGAAAAGACAGGCTAAAAGCGTTAGTCAAACTTCTATTTGTATGTTAAGCTGTAGTTCATTCATGTTGTTGAATGTCAGCACAAGAGTATTTGGTCATGCGAGGATATACAGTCATGCTGAATTCTCTCTGTGCAAATCCAGTTTTATCCTCTATCACTTTATAAGCAGCCTAGAGAATAGTTTCTTCTCATATTGAAGAAATGGCTGTTGAGATGTCAACTTTTCACCTTTGTCCCAGGCTTATCTTTAAAAATCTTACCTTTCCATGTCTCAAAATGTTATGTATGACTAGGGTAATACTTTAAGCACCCTCTTCTAGTCAAACCTTAAGCAAATTTAGGTGGTCAGTAGTTCTATAGTTGATCAAATAACATTTATCACCTAGAAAACACATAGTCCTGTTCCTTGCCAAAATAAACTGTGCTGATATCTTTTGTTGAACTATTGTAGTTTGGGGTTTTTTTTTCTGTTTTTGGGGGTTGTTGTTTTATTTTTTATGTTTTAGTATTACTTTTATGTTTTTGTTTTGATTTGGTTTTATTGTTTGTTTGTTTGATAACATTTTGTTTGTTTTTCTGGGCTTTTGTTTTGTTGGGGTTTTTTAGAGGTGAAAGACTCTCATATTATGAGAATATACATCAAGCATTATTTAATGTTACCTGCAAATACTATGAGTGACTGAAACCTTTTTTTTTCTGCTTTATTTTTCTTTAGATAAGTTGTCTTAAAGTGAGTTTGAAGTGCATAACCACACATCATCTAACTAGCATTCTTAATATCCTTTCTAAATTCAGTCTTTGTTAATATTTTTTAGGGCTTTTTAAAGTTAATTTGCCAGTAGTTATTACTGCAATTGCTAGACATTCTAAAATTACTTGATATTTGTAAAAAAAAAAATTATAATAATTCTGGAGGTGGAAAATAAGTTTTCAAAAAAAAAGAGCAAAGTAGATCTTTAAAACATGGGCTTTCCTAAAGGTCGACTGAATTTCTTAGTGACATGCAAAGTTCACTGTACTGACTTCCTGAATTCTTGTTATATGAGTCTTTCTGGAATTATTAGTGTGCAAATGCACATACTTTGTCAGGAAAAATATTGTCCTCTCCTGGTAGCTCTTCTATGCTTCATAAACAACGTTTAAAGTCTGTCATTAAAAGAGGTTGTGGGAATAAGTGCTGGAAATGTCTTCATAGTTGATTACATAAATGTTACTTGAAGTGCTGGACAGCTCAATGATAGCTCTAAAAATAATTTAGATACAGAAATTACTCCTCAGTTGTCTGTGGGCTACCATCTCACACTGAAATACTAAGATTAAATTAGCAGTCATGATTAACAAAATTACTGTCACAAATGGTAAAATCACTAGCTTTTGAGAGGACTGTTTATTATTATCTTGTAGTAGTGGGTAAACAACATGACATTTATATTTTGTTGCTTGTGCATTTAGGAAAGATCAGGGACTATAAAATTAATTAGGAATTATTTTTTAGGTAGTAAGAACAAGAAGAAAGAAAAAATAGCTACAATAGAAGCGCATTTAAAATTTCTATATAAACTATTTTGTGATTGTCAAACATGAAGGTGATCAAGTTAGTACCTTCCAAGAGGAAAAGAATGACAAATGGAAAATAAGAGGTTATTTAAAACTAGGCAAACTGGAAAGTTGCTAAAAGCAACTTGAGAACTGAGAGAGAAGTGATTGTTTTGGTATTCATCCTCCTCCCACTTCCTAATCAATCTTAGTTTAAATCAAATAAAATGAGCAAAAAGGCAAATTTTAATTTCTTAAGTGAAAGTGAAGACATGTTCTATGGTGCTTCAGTATTTTCATTAAAAAAAAAAGAAAAAAGAAAAAAGAAAATATTGCCATGTAAGATGTGTCATTTTTAAAGCTATAGTTTACAGAAAATTTATATAGATGTGGTAGTTTGACCTTGGCTGGACGCCAGGTGCCTACTGAGCTGCTCTATCACTTTCCTCCCCTTCCTTTCAGCTGGACCAGGGGGAAGAAAATAAGATGAAACTCGTGGGCTAAGACAAAAGCAATTTAATGAAAAAGAAAAGTAAGGTTGCACACAGAAGCAAAAGAAAACAAAGATTTATTCTCTACTTCCCAACAGCAGGTGATGTCTGTCCCTTCTTGGGAAGCAGGGGTCCAAAAGTGTAGTGGTTGCTTTGGAGAACAAGTTGATGTCTCCTCTCCTCCTCCTTTTCCTAACTTTTATAGTTCAGCTGATGTCACATGGTATGGAATATACCTTTGGTCAGTTTGGGTCAGCTGTTTCATTTGTGTCCCCTCCCAAGATCTTGTCCACCTCATCCCACTGCAGTGGGAATGTTGAAAAAACAGCCTTTGTGCTGCGTGAGCCCTGCTCAGCAGTAGCCACAGCACACATTTGCCTTCAAGCCCACAGTTTTTACAATTAAGTTCAAAATTTGAGTTAGTTACTAAAAAAATTGTACATCTGTACTTCCCAAAAATGTGCAACTTTGTGTATCCTTTAGTGGAAGTAGAAACTGTATTACAAATATATTTTTTATAAATACTCAGGAAAGAAATTTAAATCTGGGTCTTTTATATCCAAGAGAAGAGTCCTAATTTCAGGCCTTCAGGCTATAAGGCAGCTGTTCTTAGTAATTTGTTTTTTATAAGTTGATGTGCAAATCCCATTACTAGCTTTTATTTTTATTAGGAAGTATTCTCAAATAAATAAGCTATCTGGGATTAAACCATTTAGTTGAGCCCAGTCATCATCACTTTCTAGTTCAGAAATCTATATATTCTTGCTCTTTCTTATATTCTTCCTGAGGGATATGCTTTGAGCAACTTGTCTGAGAAGGGATGCAAAACTCTGCATCCAGATGGACCTTCACTCTGCCCAGGTCTGACTTTTGTATCTTTTCAAGATTACCCACAAGATAATAAAGACTTAAAAAACTAGTACATTCTTCATTTTACTACATGTATTATGGTGTGTATGATCCTGTTTAGATAATATCAAAGCATAAGAATTATGAAGAAAATACGGTCTTAGAGTAACTGTTGCTATCCACTTACTCTATATATTGTCTAAACTGTTGTATCTCACTTTCTTGGCAGATAATGAGTTCAGTTGCAGAAATTGCCCATGAATTTGTACAGGTGGAGATGTTTTAGCTCAGAGTAGCCTACACCAAGCCATATGGAAGTTCTTGGGGCACCCAAAAAAATAAAAATCACTCTGAGCTTTTTATTTTTATGTGGATAAGTTTCTTCACTCACCTGTCTCATCTGCAGTATTGAGAAGGTACAAATATTTAAGTGTGAACTGTAATTTGTGGTGGATTAATCCTCTTTGAGAAGGCCATCCAATTAAGCAGAATCCTCCTACAGCATTTTTCCTCTGGTTTGCAACCTTGTACAATGGAAGGTCTTGAACTAGCTGTATAAGAAAAGGTCAGTATTCAATAAAATGTGAAATATATTTCTGGGTAGTCTGTGATATAAACAAAAGGAACCCTACTCTGTATCTGCTTCAGCAAATGATGCAAATGAAAATGAGCAGATCAATAGAGCAAAAGCAGTACTGTGGAGAACCTGGTAATTAGATGACATTTCAGATTTCTCTTGAGGGAGGGGCAGGGGGTGGTGGTCTTTGGTTTTTTTCTTAAATCTTTAGACTATCTCTGATGAGGTCCCATGGTCTGAAAGTCCATTTCTTCCAGGACTGCATTAGGGGTGCTCTGGGAGCACATTTTCCAGTTTAGCTTCATTCAGGAGGAATTCAGTCCATGCACTCAGGTTGTTTGGTTCTCTAAGTACTGACAACTAGGAGGACTGTTCTGAGAACAGATTTCTGATTCAATCTAGAACACTAATATAGAAAAACTCTGACAGTCCCAGTTCAACTTTGTAGTTGCTTTAAAATCTGTTTTGAAGTGGTAGCAAAATTTCTGGAAAATGTTACAAAGGAGTATATACATTTCTAGTTTATTCTTAGTTGTCTGTACATAAGAAGTTGAGAGGTATTAGGCACCCACCCTATTAAGAAGCTTGAATGAAGACATAATGAAAATAAGAGCCCTTAACCTAAATACTGAATGATATTAAAAAAGAATGCTAGTGTCCAATGCCAGAAATGCTGCAGGCATAATGTTTAAGACAGCTTAACCTTGTAGTAGGGAGTTTTGAGTGCCTTCATTATGCATTACGGGGCAGCCATGAAAGGTAGATGAAAAGAATGCAAGGAATTCAACAAGAACATTTAACTGGATTAAATAATAAACAGTTTGTTGTAGCATAACCTGGCAGGCAGCTAAACAAGACACAGCTGTTTTCTCCCTCCTTTCCTCCCTGTGGGATGGGGGAGAGAATGAGGAAAAAAAAAAAAAATCCGTGGGTTAAGATAAAGACACTTTAATAGGACAGGAAAGGAAGGAATGATAAGAATGAAAAGACTACTGTTAACTAGTGTTAAAAGAATAATATACAAAACAAGTAATGTACAGTGCAATTTTTCACTACCTGATGAATGATGACCAGCCAGCTGCTGAGCAGCAGCACCCAGACAGATTTCCACCTAGTTTATATGCTGAGCATGACATCATATGGTATGGAATATCACTTTGGGTCATCTGTTTTGGATGTGCCTCCTCACAGATTTTTTGTGCACCTCCAGCCTACTTGCAGATGGGGTGTTGTGAAAAGCTGAAAAGTCCTTTACTTACTGTAAACACTGCTTAGCATCTACTAAAACTTTATTGTACTATCAATATTATTCTCATCCTACATCCAAAATACAGCAATATACCAACTACTAGGAAGAAAATTAACTCTATCCCAGCTGAAACAAGAACATAGTTTTAAAATAAAAAATTCGCAATTTAAAATTTCATTTTTAAATCATGAACAGTTATGTTGTATTGTAAATTAATCTTGTACAGATTTTATCTACTGCCATTTTAATTTGACAGTATTCCATAAGCATTTTCTTCCATTTTCTCAATACTCCATCACTTTAGACTGGGCGTCATTTATTTATAAAACTAGAAAATAATATCCTAAGGCAATCCACTGCAGGAACCTTTCATGTTTAAATGACAGCTATTGAAGGAACAAGACATGCTACAAAAATAATGCTAGTGAATAAGAGCTTCCATTATAAGAATACATTAAACTATGCATTACCAAATCTCTTTGATGTTCTTCATCATTTATGAACAATATTAAGACTATGAAAGTTTTATTCATAATGACTGGCTTATTAAATCTCTTTCTTAACATGTTTCACATAAAATATTAAAGATAAAAATAATAAATATACTTTAAAAATATTGTTGGTATTTCATTACAACAGAGTAAGGTCATTTTTTCTAAGTTAGCCTGTTTGACTGTTAACTGAGATTAGACAATGTTAGCCAGAATAATAACTGACTTTCTAGCACAAGGAAATTTATGGTTTTCCACATCAGAGTTCATAAAAATAAAATATATTTAATGTCTATGCAAAAGGGAATGATGTAGGAGGGGAGTATGAAATAATACCTTAATAAGGACTGAAGTATTCCAAGACAAGGAAACTACAACTGTGTAAAAGCATTTGTGATCTCAGGTCTTAGTAGCCACTTGATCTCAGTCCTTCAGTTATTATTTAATCTTAACATTTTTTCATCTTTCTTTACATTGTTGTATTCCTACAATAGCATTAACATTCACATTTTCTCAACAGCTGATTCTGTTATATAAATTAATATAGGTATTTCAAGGAAAGCTCTTTCAAAATAATATAGTAGGTGTTATGTTAACTTTACATTTTACCAGAGAGTTTGATAGCATAATCATAGACTATTGCTTTGGAACAGCAATCTTAAAAGATGAATCTAAGGGTGAATGCTAAATACAAGCTAGTAATGGTGCAAAGACACAGTGACAGGGAAAGGCAAAAAGTCAGCTCCATCTGTCCAAAAGGATATAATAAGGAAACATTCTGCAGAAGTCAATAATAATAGTATTTCTGGTCCTTTACTCTCCCAGACAGTTAAAGAGGGATGGCTTTTTATCATAAACCCTGCCATTTCTACTGTCTTCCATTCATCAGCATTGTTAGGACTTCTAACTAGATTCCAAATGTGAAGTGTTTATCTACAGTGCCAGTGCTTAGCTGGCTGTCTGGCACATCAAAATTAAATTGTACAAAAAAATCTTAAAACATTCTAAACTTGTGACAGTATTTTCCAAATCTCTATTTGTTTTCATATTTCAAAGTTGTTTTTTTTTTCAATTTAACTGAGATTAAAAGAATTTTATTATGGTAAAACTGAATAGTCTTTTCAGATCATTATGCTTTTGTCTGATAAAGATATGTCAACAGTAACATTTTCTCAGATACAGTCTCATGAAAGAATGAATAAGTCTGGTAGCTTTGGAAATGATAGAATGACTAATTTGTGTGAGAGATTCTATGTGAAAAAGGGCTCATAACTGACTAGCTGGAGATCCTGGGATGGTAGTTGGCTATTTCAGCTGCTAATGTTATCAGAGAGATTGAAATGGCTGTGCACAAGAAATGTTATGATTTTTCATTTAGAGTTTAACGGTATTCACATGATTATTCTGATTCGGCTTTAGTGAATGGACATTTTTCTCAAAGAAAATTTTTATAAGTCCTTGAAGGGCTTCAGATTTTTGATTCTTTGCTTTTAATTAATAGAATTCAAATCCAAAGTGATTCTACATAGTTAGAACTCAAAAGGTATTTTATTGTAAATCCAGTCCTTGTTTAGTAGTAGAAAAATAATAATTTTATTGTTGATGTCCTAATGTGGTCAATAAGGAATTAATTTAGAAATAAATAAATAAATAAAATCTCTCCAGGAATAATACATACTGAAATTCTATTCTGTGCAAACAACAGGATTCTCTCTGGTATATCAAGCAGAAATGGGCTGAGGTGAAGTCAACAGAGTACTGAAATAATAAACCTTGCTAGATAGTAGGAAAATACCCACAGGTATGATCTCTTTACAGTTACTTGTCAAAATACCATGATATTTGAAACTAGAATATAAGTTTCCTCAGTTATGAAACTCTATTGAAAAGAATCCTGGAGATTTTCAGTGACTTTAATGATATGATCAAAGTAGACCCAGCCTGTAGAACCACAAATAAAATTGTCCATACTGCCAGTTTAACGTGAGGTAATCAATACAGATGCTGAGATGCCAAAAAGTTATGGGGAACTTAATTTATCTCCTAAACTGGAATCATCACAGTTTAACTCAATATGGCAACACTTCAGAACTGGTAACAGCTTCCTCCCATACTTCAGAGCAGGTTTTTTTTTCCTCCTCTGCATCACACACTTCAGAGTGATGATGTTCTAATTTATTGCTTTCCAATATGCACTGACCTTGCCACAGACATGATACCATATTTAATATTTCAAATGTATGTTAAAATGTACAGCTCAAAAAAATAAGATTTACAGAAAGAAACCTAGGGAAATCTATCATAGCTTTATTCCTGAAGAGTAACTCAGGAAAAACCTTTCTGAAGATATGGCTACATACCTAACACAAGAATCTAAGGGAAAAAAAAAAAAAAGAAAAAAAAAGTACATTCTGTTTACTGAGAGGATGATAGAAATATTATAGCAGAGCATGCTCTTAGAGGTATCCTGAGCTATTCACAAAATCTGCTTGCTTAGGGTAGCCAGGTTTTGCTAAATTTGGAAGCTAATTTTAGGAAGAAAAAATTCCTCAAGACTTTTTATATCTTTCACAAAATGCTCAGATTATTTATCTCCACTAAATCTCACTTAATAAAAACTTTAAATAGCAGTTCAAAAATTGTTCCTAATGTGTTCTTAAGACTTTTGACTAACATCCTTGGTAGATTTTTGATATTTCAGACAAAAATAATTAGCTATTCAACAGAAACCATCATTCAAAAGCCAGCTGGTGAATGTCTATACAAATTCAGTGTTATCCACTCTCCTAATTCTGTGCCTGGAATATGAAGCTTTCTTAAGTGCTTTAAAACATAACACTGTTAATATAACTGGACAGAAAATCCAAAAGATATCTTGGTACCATTGCATTATTTTTAATAGATACAATGAAATAAATTCTTTGTTTGGTTCCCCCACAATAGTAGGACAGAGTAATTTCCATTACTGTATTTCCATTAAGAATTTGCAAAAAGAAAGCATTTTTAATCATTAAACCCCCTCCAACAGTGACAAGTAATTCAGTGACTACCTTGGCAACCTCACTGGACCCTCTTATTAATCTGACATGCATGTTTTCTTGGCAAGGGAAACATTGCTTCTGAATTCTACCATTTCTAACAAAGACGCCTTGTCATGGACCCTAAACCTGGGCATTCACTAGTACAATCTGGTATGAAGTACAGAGAGTGTAAATGTAGTGTGTAAAACATTGGAGAATTGGTCTCAGGTGGCCTGAATTGAAGGGACTTCAAATCAACCATCCAGGACGTGCCAGCTCTTTCACACTGCAAGATAACTGTGTATTCATAAAACCAAAAGGGTGTTTCATATCAGTAATCCTCTTTTATACCTGTTTTGTAGGCACAATCAAGGTAATTAGGTGCACTTGAAGGTGTCTAAATAGTGACAGCTATGACTGCAAATAATTGTATGTTGAAAACTAAAACACTTAAAAAAATAAAGATCATGTAGTTATGTTGCACAGCTTACATAGAGTACTTTTTTTTTTTTTTTTTTTAAGAATTAAACGTGATTTCTGTACAATAGAAAGGAATAAAGAACATAGATTTCTACATGGTGCACAGGCCTGTGGGCAGGAAAATTCATCAAATAAGGTGTCTGAGCAAATCCAGTGGGAATTAATGATCTGCTCTATTCAAGAACATCTGAAAAACAATGCCATCTGGTGTTAAGCAGAATTCTAGCCAAGAGCTGGCAGTAGAATAGGTTTGACAACCTTGACATAACAGCTACCTACTCTCAGTGCCAATTAAGCTTTCCTTGCCAGTTCTAAAGTACATCTTTCCAAGAATGGCATTTAGTCCCTACTGGCATCTGAAATACCACACAATCTTTACACCTTAGAGATTAAAGTAAAAACACTTATGCAAAGCACCAAACAGAAATAACAGAATAATCTGGATAAACACACCAAATAATAAATCACAGTTGATTAGTTTTAGAATTAGTAAGAACTGACATCAAATAGGAAAAAAAAAAAAGTTATTGGTCTATCTGGGATTTTTTAAATATTATTTATTATACTATTCCAATAATTTAGTAATTAAATTTCTGGTATTTCCTCTTTTTTTTTTTTTTTTTTTTTTTTTTTTTTTTTTTTTTTTTTTTTTTGTTAAGGAAAATTCACGAGGCTATTCAAAGTCATGTTTCAGATTGCTGAAATTATAACCTAACAGCTGCAGTAATCCACAATCCAGCAGATCACTGCAGTGGAACTGGAAATGTATTCTTAAAAGTTATTTCCATTAAAGTGTTTAATGCTGTATTTTATCGTGTCCTAGCTTTTCAGTGTTTTTCTCTTACAGAGAGTTTTAGTCATACCAAAATACCTGCATTTTCTGGACACTGAATTTTCTCAACAAGATCCTGTCACAGTATCTTTGGCAGGTTGAAAAAAAATAGGATTTTTTTTTTTCCCCCCATAAATATCTCTGTGTTGAACAGATTTTATCACAAATCTTCCTTGAGTTCAGAATATCTGAATATCAGAACCAAGAAAACCAGAAACCTCATGTAAGGCTGGAAAGTTGGTAACCTAGGGTCAAATCCTTCCTCTTTTTCAACTTTTCCCATTCTAATGAATAGCAGAGCACCTTGGGTACAGGATTAGATGACCCAAGGTACCAAAACGCGTGTCTGCGAGGGGATCTCCAGTTTGGCTTCTAGAGGCACTAAAGTGAGATGTAAGTAGAATTCAGATCCCTTCTATTTCTGATACTCTCCTCAGAATCTGTATCTCCAAGATTAGACGCTTTATACTTGTTTGCTTTAGCTTTCTCTAAATTCAGATAGTACTTCCATAGTGAACAAAATGTGTAGTAATAATACACAGTGCAGCTCATTCAGTAGAAATATGAGTAAGAAATTAACAGTTTCATAAATTACTCATAATTTTCAATATTGTTCGTGTAAGCTGGCAGTGGTTTTGCTCCCCTGAAAGACCTTTTCAAATAAGTGGGACATGCCTAATATACTATCTTTGCAATTAGCCTATTGCAACCATTAAGTGCAATGGAGTGAAATTTAAAATAATGTTTATGTTTTGATGGAAAACATTGTATCCAACAGACTAACATCCACTGTTCGCAATTTTCCATTTGTGTTGTACACGCTTATTTTTGGATGAATACCTATCATTGCTATGAAAAGGCAAAGGCTTAAGAGACCTGCAAAAGTGTTGTATCATGGGAATTAATATCAGCAGAGGTCAGAATGAAAGGAAGCTGAGTGTTGGAGAAAAGGAAAAGGCATTTTGATCAGGATTTGAGTCTAAGTCAGGTTCCTACGCTCTTGCATCTGCACTCATAGCTTCTGTCACATGGTGTTTAGTCAATTCTTTGTGCAGCTTTCATGGAAATGAAACATTAATTTGGGGAAAGGGTTGATTGTATTTCGGACAATTTTTTTAGAGTGAGATTCATGCTGTTTATCTTTAGCCTTTTAAGCTAAGTATCTACAGTGAAACTCAATTCAAAAATAAGGTTTTGTTAAACTATTTGTCTAACTTCCCTAAGTCATTATTAAAAAGAAGAAAACACCTGTTATCTTGGATAGTTCACCTCATCTTCAGGTAGATGTCAAAGAGAGGTGAATTGTCTTTTTCTAGCGTTAGTGGCTGGAGGAACTCTAGATGATTAGTTTAGGTTGGTGGTTTTAATTTTAGACGTCTAAAATTAAGTTAAATGGATTATTTTTCTTAATTTCTAATGTTTCTTGAAGTTCAAGGAATTCAAAACTTGAAGTTCAAGTTTGATTAGTAATCTGAAGTTCAGATTTTACTTTTTCCTCCAAAGAACTTGATGTTAACATATGTGAAGCAGGATGGGATGGGAGGGTCAAGCAGGAGGGACAAGGAAAAGAGCCCTTTTTGACTTCCTGTTTTACTGAAACTACATATCCACTATCTCACTAAACTAAGTCATTCAGATAGTGTCCTTAGTTACCTTTTATATCCAAAAGAAGAATGCACGAATGCAGAATACACAAGCAAGATTACAGGTCTGCATCACCTTTGGAAATGATGTCTCCATCTCTTTCCCCACAGAGTAAAATGAATCCTAGGACTGTTGTCCAGAAAACTGAGTTAATTTAATTAAATGGAAAAATGTGACTCAAGAGTACTTCAGGGTTCAGATTAGTAACATGAAGTGAAACTGTGCTGCTGTAACATTTCAGTGTGAGCTAAAAAGCACTGGTTAGTTACAATTATTTGTATTAAGAATTGTGGTGTCAAATTTATGAATGTGAAGTGTACCAGCTTAAGACAGCAGTAGTTTTACTTGATGTTGTTATCCCTTATATTATGCATCTGTGAAAAGGGATAACAATTAAGCTTCTAGACATACAAAAATGCAAGATGCTGTCATTAAGAAAGCAAACACTTGTCATACTTTTGAGCAAAATATCATTTAAAAGTAATGTCAGCAGGACTGAAGTTTGGGGTCATAGTGAGTGTGGTTTACATCCATTAACTTCACTACCAGTTCTCCCAGTACAGACAGCTTCCTGACCTTTCTTCCCAAGTCGTAATGGAGAAAAGAGCCTTATAAAAAAACCTAGCTAAAGTCTTTTTCCCATCAATCCAGGCAGAATCGATATCTCTTTCTTCTCCCTCAGTTTTGAAGACTTGAGATTCTATCATTTCAGACCATGTATTCTATATTATCCTATGCTTGTAAATAGTTATTCCTTTATTCAAGCAGTAAATTTATTAAAACCTGGAAGCATATCTCTTCTAGTGGCTCTGAAGTCTATGGGTATTAGCTATAAGAGTAGAACAATTCGGGGGGGGTTGGCAATTTTTAATTTTAATGAGTAACTTCAGCTACATTACTCCACCTGCACTGTGTTTTTGATAATGTACAGCATTTGTAGAATACAACACTATCTGAATAGCAAGGATAAAACCAGTTCATGCAGAACAACACTGTGCATCTTACTCGACTAGCTAGACAACACTGTAGTTTGGCTCAAAACCCACAAATTTTAAGTTTTGTACTATTAGGAAACTTGAGCATGTTGAAGAAGTCAGTAACATAAAGAGAATGAAAAGGAATCTTCCCTTTCCTTTAGTAAATGACAAGATTGTGTCTAAACCTTTTAAGACAGCAGGCTAATTTCATTACTGCAGTATATTTGTAATTGAATTACCTGACAGAAAGCTGTGACACAGCATGCATGGAAAACACCATTAGTTAATCTTCACTCTTGAGATTTTGTTGATTAGCACTTCTAATAGGCTCCTAGAGGGAATTATGATCAATACAAGTTCTAATTATACATATATAATTCTTGTTACCATCCTAGTAGGTCTGGTTGACTGCCATGCTCTCTAGTGGCAAATATCAGGAATTTTTGTTCTAGAAACAAAATGTTCTGGGACTTTTTACTTGAATCAGAATCAAACTTGAGAATCTGTCTTGCCATAGCACTTGGAGTTAGTGTGTATTTTATGACTGAAGTCAGATTACTAGTCCTCCTTTATGGAGGTTTGGTTTCATCAGTCATGGACTTTATGCATTCATAATACAGTTGAGCAATGATTTGTGCCTGTGTATGCTACAGATGTTTCTGTCTATGACTCAGAAACATTTCTCACATCCAAAATGAAGCAGAAGGAAAATTTTCATGATTAATTGCAAATGATTGATAAGTAAGAATCAATGTTAAATGCATGATGATCAATCAGTATCATACGGGCTTGATCAAAGAAGGACATTTGCTCACTTCATTAAAACTTATGCTAAATGATGTAATTACATCATTTTTGCATTAGGGGCCTACTTCTGTAAACTTACCTGGACTTATTGATGTCAGGTAGGGAATTGCCATGCATAGTAAAAGTGAGATGGAGGCTTCTGGTTTGGAGGATGTAGCAAATTAGCTACCATAAGGTGTTTTAATTAAATCTGACTGAATAAAATCTGCTGAAAGACTAGTAACTACTGTTCAGGTGAATTTCTCTCAACATATCTTGATTTCACACAAATCACCCCTGCAAAAGGAATATCTTCATTAAGAATTATATTTAGTATCTTAATAAATATGTGTATACTTATTAAGTATATCTGTGCAATATTTTAATCTGGTTTTACATTCTTTGCTTATAAGTTAAAAATATTTAAAATGAGCTTATCAAAGAAAGACGATAATATGTGTTATAACAGTGGATTTAAACCAGTCCTAATTTATTTCACCTATTTTACTATCCCATTGAATGGCTTGTATCACAAACTCATGTATGATTATTATGATTCAGGTGTGTTCTCAGTATATTACTGAAGGAAAATAACTTCTTTTAGTTCCTATTGTTAGACTTCTATCTGTCAAACCTTTTCATCCCCAGTATCCAGAACAGTATACAACTGCATGTGACTGTTACTCTTTTGGTACACTAGAACTACATCACTGGTAAACTTGAGCTCTGAAACAGGAATGATGGAGTAGGGAAATGATGACATGTGATCAGGTAAGGAAGTGCTTGATGGGTTGATAAGCAAAGGGTGCAGGGTGAGGAAGACAGGCAAGACCATTCAACAAAACAGGGCAGGAAGGAGCCGAGCCCAAGTATATGCACATGAATAAGGACATGCTTGAGAGCAGAGCATCTGGGGGAAGGTCTCATACCTTTTCTGGGACAACAGCAGGAGTGTCCCTCTGAATGGCCTGTGCTCTGTTACATGGGGAACAAACAGGAGGAATTAGAGGTATGAAGAGTTTATGGGTCAGGATTAGAGGGCCAACCAATATCGTAATGTTGTGGGTGTCTAATGTGGACTTCCTGGTCAGGAAGAAGTAATAGATGAAACCTTCTTCCAGCTATCGGAAGATTCACATTTTCAGTTCCTCAGTTGCATTAGGAAGAGTGTTACCAGCAGGCAGAGGAATGTGATCCTTCTGCTCTGCTCAGTGCCAGTGAGACCCACCTGGAGTGCTGAGTCCAGTTCTGGGCTCCCCTGTGCAAGAGACATGGAGCCACTGGAGAAAGTCCAGCAAAGAGCCATGACAATGGTGAAAGAATCAGAGCATCTGTCACAGGAGAGGCCAAGGGAGCTGGAACTTCTCAGCCTGGAGAAGGCTCAGGGGAATCCTATCTATGTACATAAATGGCTGATGAGAGTAAAGAGGACAGAGCCAGACTCTTCCCAGTGAAAGAATGAGAGGTAACAGGCACAAACAGAAATACAGGAAATCCCACTTAAACATGAGAAAAAACTTTTTTTTCTGCAAAATTTGTTGAACACCAGGACAGGTGGCTCAGAGATGTTTTCCAGCCTCAATATCCGGGGATATCCAAAACCCAACCGGATATGTCATTGACCCTCCAGCAGGCAGGAGGGTTGGACTAAACAATCTCCAACTGTTCTGTGATTTTGTGAAAGATGTACTGGGGAGGTGAGTATGCTGTATCTGGAAATGACTTCTAATTCAAGTTAAATTGGAGTTGAAGCTAAATGAAAGTAAAATATTTAGTTGTAGAATGCAAAGTAGGTGACAGTTAAGTGTGGAACAACATAGGTGACAGGAATGAAAAATTGTTTCAACTGTATTTAACTTCTGCATTCTTTCTCCCATTTTGACATCACCTGTTGGAGAAGTTGACCCTGTGCCTCACTCATGGACATATGTTACAACTCAAGTTGCATTCATCAGAGCAATCCTCTCTAATCATAGCACACTAGATTTTATCACCCATTCTTTCCTCAGGGTTTCCTTACAGTTTTTTCAGGTTCAGATCTTGTTCCACACATGCACGCATGACATTATTGATTCTTAACTGGTTTAGGAGCCTGCTTCTCAACCCTGTGATTTTTGGTTTACTTCTCTGAATGTGCATGTACACACTTGAATATACATGCACTTCAGAACTGCAAATGACCCTTTGGCAGATTAGGTTGTCTCCTGCCTTCCACTCTGCTGCTATCAAATCATTACCACACTTAGAGAAGGCATATTGGTTTTCCTGTCTCTTGAGATAGCATGTAAATGTTACTAGGAAGCTTCTCTGTGTACTAAAAGAATCTTTTTTTTATATCAAGCTGTAAAATTGATCATGCATTTTGGTATCATGTGAGTAGGATTAAAACATGCAGCTTACTTCTAGCTTGGTTTTGCAACTTGGTAAGACAGTAATCAACCACTGCAAGCTGATAAATGAACTTGGAGTGACCAATCCTCAGCCTTAGATCTTTAATGGATACCTAAACAGATTGGACATAAACAGATCTTCAGGAATGTTCTTTCATTAAGCCTCAGCTTTATTCAGTGATACATATGGAAGCATTTGGTCATAATTCAGTCCTATTTTGTGGTAGGTGCTGTCTGTAAGCTAGTTCTCCCTACATCTGCTCTGTCCTATAGGTAAGAACATAGGACTGGAAGAGACCTCTCTGGAGTCACTGAATGTAGCTTCTGCTTTCACAAAGAACTGAATCACATTCATGTCTTTTCAATTCATGTCTTTTCAGACTCCATCTTCATCTTAATTGGTCACTTTTGCATCCACTTATTTTAGAAGGTTTTCCAAATCTAATTTCTTTAATTCTCTGAAAATTTCTTTCAGTTACAAGGTAAATTTATTCACAGGAAGTTTAAAAACACTGTTCACATTTGTTCATATGGCAATATTGACATCTTATTTAGATAGGTTTTTCCTCCCTTTTATTTACTCCCTGGGGTATCATGGCAAGCAATCGTAGCTCAGTGGTTTAACTAGCTGTGCTTTTACTCAGTTACATATTGCATCCTTTCTGTTTTGTTTGTCATCCTAGCAGCCCTTCTGTTCAAGTTTCCAGTTTGAAAGAAACCTTACCAGTAGTGTAGATGAGGTCTCCTGCACAGTGTCATTAATTCTACCCTAACTAACACATGGAAGAATCCCATTTGCTTTTTTCCATAACCATAATACTAGCTGTGTAGCAAGTGGTCAAAATGGTCAAAAAACTGTAACCATGTGAGAAGTTGTGCCTTTGGAGGCATAATTACAGCTGGATGGTTTCCTCAGTTCTGTGTATCTTCTTCGGAGTCCTTTCTCCTTGGATACTGAGCATACATGAAGAACTAGCTGATACTAGTGTAGTCCATGGCACACTGTTCTCCTTAGCACCCTTCTCCTCACCCTTCCTCTTCAGGCTGTATTTGCCACTTCAACTAGGAGGAAATCTGAGAAACTTAGGTCTTTTTTATATCCCCTTGGAGTTTTAATTAGCAATACCCAGTGAGAGGGAAGATCTGGTGAATCCAGATTAACTTTCAGATAGATCTGTAGTTTCTAAATATCCTTTTTTATTATTTTTTTTTTTATAATGCAAAGGAACTGTCTGCCAATAAATGACTCTGCTATTCTTTTTTTTTTTTTTCTTCTGAAAGGAATGAACTTACTAAATTTGGGGTTGACCGTGACTGAAGGTTTGCACTAGAAATTTTAATGTCACTGTGAAACTGAAGATAACACAGCTAGTATATCGTGCAATGTTAACTTTTTGGATCCACAGTTTTTGCCCAACTCCCAACAATTCTTCCAGTTTATCAGCAGGAACTAGAAATACCCTCTCCTATGTCTGTCTCCAAGGAAGTAACCTAATGTTCCTTCTTCTGATGGTACTCTTATGCAAAGAGCTAACTTGAAGTGAGGCCATTTAAATATTTTTATTTTCAAAGCCTTTGGGGACTTTCCTAGTTACTGTGACAGTTCTGGAAACTCAGACTTCTGGAGGGGGAGTCTGGTGGCTTGATGTACATGTAGGAGTCTCACTAGCACAGGATAGTGTCCCTGGCCTTATGCTGTTGCATTTTTTTTTTGTACTGTTTGTTACTATGGAGCCAGTTTCTTCAAGCTCTTCGAGCTTGAAATCTCTAAGCCAGGCAAAGGTTCACAGTGACTCAAGACCTCTGCTTTCCCCACTTCTAGACCTGCCCAGAGACATTCTGCTTGAAGTTCATAGGGAAATGGTGAGTGCTGACTGGCTGGTTTTTTGTGCTTTTAGACCCCTCTTATTTAGTAATGTTTGTGCACACTGATCCCTCTTTTCAAAGTTTCATTTCATACTGCTTATCATGCTGTTTTCTTACATAAAATGATCAGCATCTTTAGTGTGGGGCCAAATGAAGTACCTGGAGGTTTGTCATCTCATTGAGGACAAGCAGCAATGTTGGTCTGCAGAAGATGTCTCAAGGTGATGTAGGCATAGAGCACTCTATGGATTGGAAACAGATTTTCTCCCATTGATTTTCCATCCTCCCACAGAGTACATTGGAACTAGTTTAATACAATTTATGGTAATCAGAGAGAATGGAGTAGAGAGAGTCTGAAGGGCCTTCTGACCTCAGCCTTTCCAGTTGTGCTGCTTATTACAATGATAAATGTATGTGATGTGACCTGTGCAATAAAGTTGTTCAGTCCTTCCCCCAGCCTCTGTTTAGACTAGGGATGCATCCATCCTTGTCAGCTCACTAATTCACTTGGAATGTAGAAGTACTGCACCATAGAGCCAGATGAGCAAAGTTTAACTTCATGTCATGACAGTCAAGGAAAACATAATACAGACAGGCTTTTCATGCATTTCAGTTGATGAGACTGAGTTCTGCATTGAAATAAAGAAACCCACTCATTTCACATTAATTACAAAAGTAATGAAGATCCCTATATTGAATTTGTGCTATAGTATACAAGGTGTAGTTAAGATTCTTCATTCATGAAAAAAAAAAACAACCAGAAAGTAAAATCTTTTAATTATTATAGATATTGCAGACAGAGCTATTGGAGGCAGCAACAGAATGCTGAAGTTTATGCAATAAAATCAAATCACATGGAAAATGGGAACAAATTTGCAAGTAGTTTCAAGCTGTCTTTGTGTGGGATATTCACTATGCCACACTCATCACCTAAACCTAGGAGAGCATTCTGAAAATGTGGTTTTTTGTACCTTGGATATCACGTTCCTTATACAAACCCGTGTAAGGACAAGTTCAAGTAATATAAAGAAAGGACTATTGAGCTATTTAAATTTGCAATCAAATATGGAGTGCTGTAGCTTAACAGGAAAAGAATCCATTTGGGTATACTAGGCCAAATTAGCTGTTCCTGATTTTTATAGCTCTCACTAACTCTATTCACTATAAAAAATAAATATTTTAACTGTGCAAGATGCTATCAACCCAGATCCTTATTTGGCAAAGGAGACAGTGTTGTGCACATGGAAGCATGGGGCTTCTTCATTCTAGGATTTTGATGGCCTTCAAGGGTGTCTTACTAGAAGATGTAGTAGATTCATCTTGTATACTATATATATGTGGCAGCACTACCAAACAGAAAAAAAAGTAACAAAAAACTTGCATACCTCCTACATGCCTAGGTCTAGGTGTTAATGATAACATTGTTCTAGCACTGTGCTGATACGGGTCTCTTTCTCAGAAGTAGATGTTAGCAGTATATGAAGGGCTAGGACCCAGTGACTGCAAATCTCCACAGCTCCACAAAGAGCCATGAGATATCAGTCTGCTGCACATTGAAAATCTGGGTAACATTTCTAAGTACATAAAGTCTCTCAGCTTCCTAGGAACTAAGGGTTTCTAGTTCATTTTCTAACTTCAGTGTGTAGCAACTGCACTATATTATACTATTATCTGTTACATTACTGTCCTCTAGTACTAGATGGATTCCAAAGGACAATGTTTTTTAACCTGTGTAATTTCTCACTTAATATTGTATTGAGTGGCACTGAATTCTTTAGTGTCAGACAAAAATTAATATTTTTTTTTTGACCTTTCTTCAAATGTGTCTCACGCTAGTGGGGACTGTGCACAGTGTTGCCCAGGTTTAAATTTATTGGAAACTTTCTGTTTCTAGAAGCATCTGTGGTCTATTTTTTTCATCTGAGACTGGTGGAGGGATATTTGTTGCTTCTATACAGAAGAGAGAATAACTTTAAACTGCTCCACCTTAAAGAAAAGTCTGTTGCTCTTTTTCATTATTTTCTGGAAACACTAAGCCAGTCTCTCCACCATTTTTGTCATGCCCCCAAAATAAAATAATGCAAGTAATATAAAAGAGACTTCACTGTAGTTTAGTAGTTCTTTTTTACATATTTAACTTCCATAGAAATCTAGGGTTGTACTCTCTGTGTGATCCAGACACTCTAATAGAGCAGAAAAACATAGTATTTTTTTCTTACACACTCTTTCTGGTTTAACTTCACAGGCCCTTAGAATTTAGGGTAAAGAAGGAGAGAGTTTTGCAGAAGCAGCTCAGACATCCATCTCGGAGAGTCATCAAAACAGAAACATTGTGAGTTAACGGCCCAGTTTAACCTAGGGTTGATGCCAGCTTTTTCTTCATGGAAAGAGAGGTTTTGGTTCAAGGTACTACTGCAGAGGTCAAATTGTTGGGATTTCCTGGTGAATTTGTATCTCAAAATCTTTAATGTCACGCTGTATATAGCCAATGAATATCACCAAGGGATAGCCAGCAGAGCACAGTGGTCTGATTCTTTGTTGGAAGGTCTCTCTTGATGCTGTTTGCTTTTGTCATGTTGAAGTCTGTACTGAGATGGATATTTGGAGGGAATTTGCAGGGAATTGAGCATTTGAAGCGTATCTTCATATCAGCAAGCTTAGCTGTGCGTGTGGCGGGGAGAATGAATAGGGAAATGATTAATGGCTTTTTCTGTTGCACAACAGTAACAAGCAGCAGTGAGTGACCATCAGTGGGAAGGGAAGGGAAGGGAAGGGAAGGGAAGGGAAGGGAAGGGAAGGGAAGGGAAGGGAAGGGAAGGGAAGGGAAG
>JANIJG010021503.1:103101-153244 GCA_024611175.1 Megaceryle torquata | reverse complement strand
GGGGGCGGAGCGGCCTCCCCACGACTCGTCGGACGGCGCCTTCGCCAGCGAGTGCGACGGCCTGCGCCACCTCGCCGAGGAGGGGGGGGCGGCCGAGGGCGGGCGGCAGGGCCAGGCGGAGAGCGGCGGCCGGCGCGGGGGAGGGACGGGTGGGCCGGGTGGGGCGGCTGGCGGCGGCCCGGCAGCGGCGGGCGGGCGGCGGCAGCGTTCAGCACGAAGGCCAGCTCCCGCCGCCATCTTCCGCTCGCCGGCGCCGGGCGGCCTCCAGTCCTGCCGCTCGGGGCTGGGACCGGGAGCGGAGAGGAGCCCTGGGCGCAGCGGCAGCCCCAAGCCCAGGCATCTCTCCGCCGCGGAGGCCGGGGCTGTCAACGCCGGGCGGCAGAGCCGGGGGCCGCGGCAGGCGCCCGGGAGGGCTCCGTGGGTCCGGGTTGTGTTTCCGTCCCGCCGAGCGGGGCCGGCCGGCGGGGGCTTGCCTTCCGAGGTGCAGACCTCGTGAAGACCTTTCGGGGCTGCTAACTTAAAAATAGACCTGTTTTGCTTTTTTGTGGTTTTCAAAATGCCTTGCCATGTTGTAAGCGCTAAGAAACAGAGCAATCATGGATTTCGGTTTGGGTTTTGTTTTTTTTTTTTTTTTAATGTACAAATGGCAGAATGTTTCAACTCCAGTTTCATGGCCAAGCTTCCCTGAAAACCGTTTGTCTGATGCATTCAAAAAGAGGAAGAAGTGAGAAGATAGGATGTCCTGTGGCCAGTTTTCTAGTGATGCTCCACCACTGGCTGCTGTGAAATTTTGCCAGCCTAATACCTTTATGCTGGGTACTTTACCCAGGCTCCTGACACAGTTAATGGAGGCTGTGATTTACAATTTACATCATACTTTCTCTCTCCATTGGCTTTGGCAGAAGTTTAGGAAAGTGAATCAGGGCTCCCAAATGCTGAAAGTTGTGTAGGTTCAGTGTTTGTTTGCAGGTACTGTAACTGACTGCAGCAGTGATTATTTCCTATTCCACAAAGCGCTTTCAGAGGACTTTCTGGTTTCACAATTAGCACTGTGGTTTTCTGCTGGATAAGAATATCCTATTAAAATAGCTATGTTCATGCAACAAACATCTCCAAGCCAAGACAGAAAAAGTCTGTTTGCAAATGGTCGTACTTTTTCTTTGGTGTACTATTATTGTACAGCACACAGGGGATTGCTTGGAATTGTAACTCTCATTGTCCGACTCTTCTGGGTCTTCCTCCACCAGTTGCTGCAAGTCATAACTGCAGGCAATTCCCTGTTTTGGTACTCTCTCACCTTTTATCACAATGCATGCTCTATTTTACATCTTAATGAGGATGTATTATAAGGTCTTTTCCTGCCTATAAGGTATCCGTTCCTACAGATCTGAATCTGGTGCCCTGCGTTTATACTTAGTACTGTCATTTATGGCTAAGGAGTCCGATTTAGTGCCCTTACGGATGTCCTGAAGGGACAGAGAGTGCACAAAAAGATAGCTGAGTGAAGATCCCTAATTGTTGGTTGACTGCACTATTTGGTGTTCCTGGTGCCTTAAGTTAACTTATGCCCTGGGTACAGTAAAGCTACGCTCCAGCATCCTTCTTTCTTATTAACAAATGTAGGAAACTGGAGAATTTTTTTATTTTTTTTTTCAGTTATCGGTGTTACTTTGGTACCTGGATCCAGGACCTCCTGAGCAAAGGCTCGTGTATTTGACAAAGTAGTCACCCATCTGAACAGCTATTAGCAGACAAAGGAAACGCTATTGGAACCCTTTCTCTTTATTACTATTGCTTTTTATTCCTTGTATTTTATGTCATAATGATTTATTCTGATTATACAGGTTACCCTTTCCCTACTGCTCCTCCTGTGGATCCATTTGCAAAAATCAGAGTGGATGACTGTGGGAAAACCAAGGGATGCTTCAGGTCAGTCTGAGATCAGAGTGCAGATACCTTTTATGTTTGCAAATGCTGACTGATTGCATTGGAGACTTTGGTAAACGTCCCATATTCATTTTAATAAATGTTTAATTTAAGAACATACTTTGTAGTTATGGACTATATTTGAGGAAACTAGCTTATTTACAGATATGTATCATAGTTGTGGACCTACAGTTATTTCACATTTCTTGTATTTTCCTGAAGCATATATAAAACCAGGGGTAGGAAGGTCAGCAGAGTAATACTGTGTGTATTAATTGCTTGCCACACTGTTTAAATACTAGACATTCTTACATTAAAAGAGTAATAATTGCAAATACTTAATGGTACTCTGCATATAGCATAATATAATATGGTTACTGCCATTATACCAAAATTCATTCTTCTATTTTTTTCTTGCAGAAATGTAATTTAAGTTCCATAGCAGGAAATTGCAAGGAAAAATTACATATATTTCCAATTCTATTTAGGTATGGTAAACCTGGATGCAATGCAGAGACTTGTGACTACTTTCTAAGTTACCGCAGAATAGGAGCCGATGTTGAATTTGAGCTGAGTGCCGATACTGATGGCTGGGTGGCGGTGGGATTTTCCTCAGACAAGAAGATGGTAAGACATGCATGGTTCTTCAGTTGACAGTGTGCAGACATTTACATGCTAGGATCTAAATGGTTTGTAGTTGATCTGTCAGAAGCAGAGTGTACATGGTAAAAATGACTTACTGAAAGCAAAGCACCATTTAGTAGCCGCCCTGGGAGCAGAAGCCAGGCCTACTACCTGCCAGAAAACTGCTTCATCCTTCCTAATATGTCATTTTGCTTCTCTGAGAATTACAACAGTATTCTGGTTCATCTCTTAGTGTCTGCGTGTAATTAGCTTTTTGCCTTCTTTATTAGAAAATCCCTCAGGGATAAGCAAATTCATATGGAAAGTCCTGTTGCACTTTAAGTCAGGGTTACTTGGACAAAAGGCACATCAGAAGCTAAATAGCAAATAATTTTATTCTTCAGTATGTCAGCTGATTTCAGTGATGTAAATATGGGTTTCACTGTTAAACCTTGGAAATCTTTGATACCTGTGTGTTGTTCCAGGGAAGCCACAAATGCGTGACCAAATGACTCCTGCTAATTTAAATACACCAGAAAGCAGTCTTGTTAAAACTCCTTCTTCTATCTCCTGGATTTTGTTTGGTTTGGTTTTATGGTTATTCTTGTACTTGATTTTTCATTGAAAAGCTTCACCACTTTTTGTGTTTTGATCAGCCAAACAGGATCGTGTGTTGTGAGAAATTTAAGAAGCGTGGGCAACAGATGACTTAGGCGAAGGTGTTTTGTCCATGATCCTTGGTAAAATGTTTAGGATTAAAATGCAGTTCATAACGTAGGTGTTTGTATGCAGAAACACTCCTGAGTATATAAACCAATACTGAGTCTGTGTCTAAAGCACAAGTCAGAGAACAGGACTGTTTCTTGTACAGCTGAAGTAGTAGTCTGAAAAGATACAGAATTTAGATGTCCTGGGCTAGGACCTACAAAAACGAATGGGAAGATTCATGCTGACTTAACAACATTCTGATCAGACTCCAAGTGAGAAATAGAAAAAGTGAGGGCAGGTGTCTTTCAATCATTACTATATATGTTTTAATATGACACTGTAAATAAACATAATAAAGATAGAAATCTTTTGCATCCTAAGGAACTGCTCATGTCACAAGAAAGAGTTCATGTTTTTAATGTTGTGAGGAACAGACAAATTATGGGAAGAGTTTAGGGGCTTGCATGTACTCAACAGGGTTTTCAAAGCAGCTCAGCACCATTAAGTATTTGGCCCCAAGCTATCAGATGTAGCTGATTACCAGTTTGTAACTGACACACTTGGAGTAGATACCAGGTTCCCACTGCCTGCATCTCATCAGCCCCTTGGAAAGCAGACGTTACCTTTCATCCCAGGCACACCAAGCAACTTGTTCAGTCTCAGCTTCTGGTAAGAAGAATAAAGTGTAAAGTAAGAGGTTTTGCTTCCAGATTTGCTGTGTCCATGATCTAATGACCATCTAGCTGGACTAAACCAGCTAGCATCTGTCTTCCTCTCTTGTTCCCCTGCTGACTTCATCCTTTTTCCTACCTTCTGGGATATTTTGGTGTCCTGGGATGTGCAGGCTTTAATCATAAAATGACTGGGTCAAAACAGCTTCATTGTGAGAAGTGGTCCTTGCTTTGGAGGCACTAATGAAAGTGGTGTGGCCTGGATAGCTACAGAAATTCAGGAAAAAATATCTTTTTTTGTGTCCTCAATAGATATTTTTGAGTCCTGTGACCTATTTCTGTGTCTCAAATAACATTATGCTTTTCCACTTGCAGGCTTTTGTGCCTAGGCAGGGTTTTGTAATACCATTCTGTTAACTGAGATTCAGAATGGGTTTTAAAATTTTTTTTAATTATTATTTTCTATGTGAAAATAGCTTTATTTTTGCCTCTTTATATTTAAGAATGAGGGATTTGTGCTCAGATGTGTAAAAATTAAACTTGGAAAATAAGTTACAAAGAGCACAGGTAGACTGTTACTACATGCTGAACATTTTTAGTTTTCTCTTAAGAGATATAAGAAGTGATGTTCTCTAAAGTGAACAGGATTAGAAAAGACAGGCTGTAACTTATGCTATTATTTTCCCATATTTAGTAGATTCATCTCCTCTATTTCACTAAATAATATTGGTTTTCTGTCCATAATTTGATGCAGTGGATTTTGTACATATCAAGGATTCAAGCCTGCCAGTTTTTATGAAGCAGGATCCCAGAACTTCACAAATTATGAAAGAAAACAGCCTTCCCCTGGTTAATTATGTGATGTCAGGGTGATATCATGTCTTACAAATATGTTATATATGTTAGGTAAAATAACTCTTAGAAAGATCCAAAAGGTAATTCAGAGGTAGTAAGGGTAAGTAAATATTACTATCCACATTGTGCTTTTGAATCCTATTAAGACATGTGGTTAGGGAAACAAATATTTCTGTATTTTGGCTCTCATTCCTTCTAAGTTATAGATCCATAGTAAAATATGTCTATAATTTTAATTACTAAAATCTAGTCACAACATAAACAAGAAAATCTTTTGTGACACTTTTGTTTTCCCTCTGCCAATATGTTTTTACTATTTAGGGAGGAGATGATGTCATGGCTTGTGTTCATGATGATAACGGAAGAGTCCGGATACAACACTTCTATAATGTTGGTCAGTGGGCTAAAGAAATCCAGAGAAATCCTGCTAGAGATGAGGAAGGGGTTTTTGAAAACAACCGTGTAACGTGTCGATTCAAGCGTCCTGTATATGTTCCCCGAGAGGAAACCATCGTAGACCTGCACTTGAGTTGGTACTATCTGTTTGCTTGGGGTCCAGCAATTCAAGGTAAGTTGATTTCTATCTTGCTGACAGAACTGAGGTGCTAAAATTGATAAATGTCTTCTAATTGCATTATTCTTACTAGACCCCATTTTTAAAAATGAACTAAAATTCTGGCAGCATGAGGCTTATAAATAGACAAGATAAATGAGACTTACATGTTGCGTTTTCTTGGTTATATAGTTATTACAAACACTGCCCAAAGCTAACTGTAGAAGACCTTCATAACTAGAAGTTCTGAATTCCTTTGAAGCATGTTTATTGCTTACTTGAATTTAATTTGTTTTATTAATAAGTTTAATTTCAGAAAGAAGAGAAATGACCTTACTCACTGACAGTGTAATATTGCATGCTCCTGTAGGTTTGAAAATTACTTGTCTGTCTACCTGTTTCTTTGATAAGATTAAGGAAAAAATGCATCTGATGCTACTTCTTTCTGTCCTTACCTGTTAAAGGTTCTATAACTCGTCATGATATAGACTCACCACCCGTATCTGAGCGTGTTGTCAGTATTTACAAGTATGAAGATATTTTCATGCCATCAGCTGCCTATCAGACCTTCTCTTCTCCGTTCTGCTTGCTCCTCATTGTTGCACTGACCTTCTATTTATTGATGGGAACCCCATGACTGATGGAACATGTCAAGAATGTGCCAGTAGAAGTTTCTCAGGATGGATGGCTGTACAGATGGACAATGCTTTTTTTTTTCTATTGGAATTTATATCACACCACCATCCTCATCTAGCTGCTTTTGAACATAGTTAGTTTCTCAGGAGAATGAAATAACCATCTCCTTTGAGTGGTGACAAATCATTTAAGAATAATCAGTGAACACATAGGAGAATATTTTCAGTGTTGTGACTACTTGCTTAAAGAAAAGGAGACTTTTGTAAAATCAATGTGTGTGTGTGCGCGCACGTGCGTATGTGTGTTTGGGAAGGGTGTCTGTATGTGTGTTTAGGCAAATTTAGTGATGGACATCTTATCAAATAACAAAATTGCCTTCCAAATTGCTCCCAAAAAGCAAATTTGGGAGAATATTATAATGCTGTTTGGTACTTCTGGAGCAGACAGCACAACTCCAAGTGCAGTTTCTGAACTTAAGATCTGGATACCAACACAGCAGCATAAAACCTGCCCTTCAGCAATGGACAATTCTCCCAACTGTTTTTTATATTTATCAAGGTTTACTTGCTCTGGTACTTTCCAAAACTAAACTTGCATAATCAAGCATTAACATGATTTTTTTTTTTTTAATGGAAAAGAGGTGACGAATGCCTTTATAATAATAGTGTTTCAATGGTCTTCTTGAAAAAAAAAAAAAAGGCTACTTCTTTTATGAGTGAGATATAAAGTTATTTAAAGAAGGGGAAGGGAAATACAGTAATCTAAATTCTCCATGAATAGGAAAATCATACAGAATATAGGAGTTCCCAACAAGCCATAGGATGTCCTCCCAAGAGATTAAATACATTTTCCTCTTTTTATGAAAATCAATAATTTTGCTGACATGTAAATACATTTTTAGGCAGTTGTGTAGTAGTATGAAGTAATCTGGTTTTCTGTGCTGTATGCTTGCATATCCCATTCATGTTAAAGATGAATGTGGGCAGCTGGTGTTAACTTACAATGAAATGGAAATATAACTGAGAATGTTTGTAAGGAAAGATAGGGATTAATAGGAAAAGCAGTATCTTTAGTTTCATCAAACCATTGCTAATATGTAGTTACTGTGGCAAAAGGTGAGCTAAAGAGGGAAATATTTTTTTTTTTTATCACCACTATAAATATTACAAAGATGAATGCTAAGTGTTACATAAATTGTCAAAATGTATTTATGAGCCACAAAATATGACAAAAAACTTTGAGTTCTTGTGGAGAATTTCTGTTCTTCACTTAATAGGAAGTGTATGACATCTACACATAGCAGTCAGATGTGCTTGGATAAGGTTGCTCATTCACCTCCCAGATTGCATTAGAATTCTATTTAAATAGAACTAAAAATTAAATTGTGACAAAGTTCTATCTAATGTGGTACATTCAAGGACTCTGTAACATAGGATCTGGTAAAGTACGTGTTGGACCTCCTTTCTCATTGCTGCATAGAATGTAAAAAGATTAACTAGCTTTACAGGGTTTGCATGATTATTCATAGTCTGAAGTTTGTAGACTACTTTTTCAGGCTCAGCATTCTTCAAACCTATTCTTTAAGTATATGAATTATATTGAAAATGAATTTATGTCCATCAGAAACACTTTATCCCTATTTGAAAAGAAAGATTGTTTGGTAATACATATTTTCATTGATGTCTTTAAGGATTAAAATTATATACTAGAGCTCACAAGGTGGAAGAGAAATTCAGAATGAAGTGCATATAGTAGCTTTATTTAGTATGAATTACTTCTCTCGTGTTTCATAACCTCCTTACTGTCTGATGAAACCTATAGTGGAGACCACCTAATAAGGAAGGTCTGTTTTGGTCCATGATGGCTGTAAAATTTAGCCTTAGATTGGCTGAAGCAGATAGCTGAAGCCTGGGTAATGAGTTTTCTATTCAGCAACCAGGTGAAGTGAAAAAATTATTAGGGCAATTTCTTTCTCATTTGTGCTAATTGTTAGGCAGCTGAGATGGTGCAGTTCCTTCTCAGAGATCATAGCTATTTAAAGTAGCCTCAGGGTTGCTTTAGTTTATGGCCTTGTATTTACCGTTTTAGTTTCAGGCGTTCACCTGATTACCCACTAAAGGGCTAATCTAATAATTGAAAGGTACTGAAATAGAATAGAAACCCTTTTTTGGCCCCTCTTTTTGTCTTTAATACAGTGCTGGATTTAGGATAGCCTGGCTGGACCCAAGCACAGAGGTATAATGAAAATATATGACAGAGTATTATGACAATAATACTGAAGTAAATGTGCAACACCCATAGAGCTGCTTTCCACTTACATAGAGCCAGATGTGTTTGAAATTCAAGCTCTAAAGCAAGAGCAAATTTAGAGCAGAGGCAGAGCTGCTTTTATTCCTTTCTTTTTATTTTACTTGTCAGTGTGCTGTCTGGTGTTTTTGTCACTGTATTTTCTCTCCTTGAATTATTAGCCGAAATGTGCACTTCCATAAACTTTCACCTGAGCTTCAACGTACTTAATTAGTGCTACCTAAGTATTTCTAATCAAATGGGAAGAAATAAAAGGACACAACAAGTAGCAAAGCACTCTATTCTTTGGCATTTCAACTGATGGTTGAGTTCAGTACTAAGTTTGATGTTGCTCTTCAGAGCGGGAAAAATAGGAATATGAAATTCCAGTTGACAAAGAAAATACAAGTACTTAAAAATTATTAGTTGTGAAGAAATATGAGCAGAAAAAGACTATAAGAAAAATAAAAAGGCTTTAACTCAGTGGTATTTAACTTTGTATGATACTTGGTAAGTCTTAATGTTTGAGGGGGCATAGTAATGTGTAATGGCAGGTATTTGGTTTTCTGTGGTTGGTTGTTTAGTTTTGATTTTTTTTTTTCCTTCCAGTATTGAAAAGCTGGATTGATCTGTGTTATACAAAGTTAATATAAAGTAACTTTCTTCAAAAAGTTTTTGAAGTGATTAAGGCAATATGATTTTTATATTTTTTTTGGTAATTAACAGAGACCAACAGAAACTAGACAAAGAGGCCTCCTTTGGAAAAGGAGTCAGACATTTTCTTCTTCAAATAACTTTTAGTTTCTTTAAAGTGACTACTAGCAAGCAACTCTTAAAGAACACATTTCCAAAGTGCTTTTATTCTGAGAATTACTTGCTGCAGGGTGACCTAATACAGAGGCACAGAGTTTAGAAAATGCGTATTCAGAGTATGGTGGCCTTTGGAAATTCAACATTGATTATTACTTAAAGAGATAGGACAGCAAGGCATTAATGTTCTTGCCCTTTGCAAAGGGACCTTGTTTTTGGCTGTAGCCTCTGACAGGTACACTGCTACAAATAGTAAGCTAGACCTGAAATGACAAATAAGTAGGATACAAAAGAGAAGGGGAAAAAAAAAAAGTTGATGGTACAGACACTTGGAAAGTATTTTTTTTCTTTTTCTTCACCTAAATAAAATAACTATGGGTATTTTTATATATAGGTGAGATACTCCTAGATGCCAGTTGATTCCCCTTCCCCCCAAAAAAGCCCAAACTAGCTGATTTGATAATATCATTGGATACAGGGTGATGCTTTCTTAAAAATTTTATTACTGCAAGGGAAATTCTCATATTGATGAGAGAAGTTTGAAATCCCTCTGTGACCTTGTCCTCCTTGATTGATGTTGCAATATTTGGTTAGCAAGAAAATAAACACGGTCTTCCTCATCTGAGGAAGCACCCAAATCGGGTTAAAAGTGGTCAAAGCTGTGTTTGGCACTGACTTCCACACAAGGAATAGACAATGACTGGAGCATAGTGTGCATCAGCAAGCCCAGGCAGCAGTTTTGAAGCTGACTAGGGCACCATATCTTGGATCTGACCCAAGGAGAAGAGCCCTGCAACTGCCTCCATGTACTCAATGGCTACTGCAAAATGGAAATAACAGCACAACCCATCAGACATCAGATCCCTTCAGTCTTTTGCCAAACTGTGGATGGCGTTCTTACCGTGAGTGTTGATATTTAGTCTTCCTCTGAAAGGTACTGTGCTCCTTGTCACTAGCCCATGCCTGTCCCCATTTCCACAGATGCCTTATGCTATTTAGCAAGATGATACTGGGAAGTCTTAGCCCAGCCATGAAGAGGAGTTAGTGGGTAAGGAGGACTGACACACAGCTGTCTTCATGATTATTCATGTTGCTATTAGAAATCTGTGCCATCGATGATATTCCAGTTATCTATAAGTATGTAACTGCTCTAAGTTTAAGGGAAGATGCAGGTCTCCCTGATTTTTGTCTGTCTTCTCCTTACTTTCCAATCCATCCTGTGCATCGGGCATCCATAAAGAAGCAAAGTATTCTGTTTTTAGAGAATATACTGTCTGCCTGGTCTTCCGATCTCTTCTGGGTCCACTGGAAGGTGGCACCATGCTGTACTCTAGAGGCAGACTCAAGGTTTACATACAAATTTTGTAACTTCTATGAGCATTTAAATTGCATTTTTACTCTGTGGTTTCCTTGGTTTGACATGCTGATGTGTAAAAGGTATACTCTCTCCCCCTTATCCCCCCTCCCTTTTTCTTTTTTCTTTCCTTTTTTGTAACATCTCAAGAAAATTATTGGGTAATAGCTTTAGGAGAAGGAAATATATTTCACAATTACAAAAAGTCTAATAGAACTTATTTTCAGAAATATCTATTCTGAGTGTGCTAGTATTTTATATAAAAGACAACTTCATATAGAGCCTTAGATTTATGATAGAACTGGAGACACATTTAAGTACTACAGTTGTCTTGGTACTTCATGGAGCTGTATATGTGTATAACCTGCATGAATTGGCATCCTCTCTTTCAATCCTGTGCAATGAAAAGGAGAAGCAGTCTGCTTGAATGGCTACACAGCAAGGCATTGGTGATCTGAGTGTGGGGTAGAATAGTGGAGAGACTGGTAGCAAGGGTGAATGACAAAAAAGGACCAGTGGTCCTTCTTCCTATTTTTGCATGAGTTTACATGTGGCAGAGCATGTCTGACACTCTTAATCCCAAGCAAATATTACTTGCGGTGAATAGAAGGAACAGAGTCTGACTTCAGTGAGAATTTATTTTTTATTCAGGTCCTTGCTGTGTAAGAGCTGATGTGGGCACAAGGTCAGACCGTGCTGCAAGATGTGTGCTCCCATCAAACGCCAAGGCAAGGGCCAGAGGCTTGGTCTTGCCTTCGGAGGTGTGAAAACCTGTGAAAGCCCTGCAGGCAGTAGTGGCAGTCAGCTGCTGTGGGAAGTACCTGCTCACTGGCCATTTTACGAACTACTCACTTGCAGCAGTTTGGGTATCAAAAGATGGAGGTTCTAAATCTTAACAGCTTTCATTGTCATCGATTTCTTCTAGTTATAATTTCATTGCTGGTATTTTTGTAGCAGTGTGTAGAGCTTAATGCAGCTGCCCAGTACAGTTATGGATCTAGCTGGAGGGTTTTAAAGAAAATCTACAAAAAAATAATAAAAAGAAAATATTTCTTTTTACCATATGTTAAGGTGAGTTTTTTTTTGTTGTGGGTTTTTTTTTTTTCTTTTTTTCTTTTCTTTTTTTTTTTTTTTCTTTTTTCCCCCCTGTATCTACTTATTTCTGTGTAATTTGTATGTCAGGGTATCTGCTTTTTGCAGATTGAAAAATCTAGGTGAACCTTCCTTCCCTCAACCTGTTTTACTAGCATGAAATAATCACTGGTAACTTCCATTTTATTTTTTTTATTTTTATTTTTTTTTTCCCTATGGTGGGTTTGGTAAAATTATATATACTTGAACTTGTTATTTAACTATCTAATTTGGGCTCAGATAGGGAGGCAAAACCAGTGTAATTTTGAAATGTCAAGAAAGACATGCAGTTTGTGGAGCTGACAGGTGTGAAAAAGCAGAGTTAAAAGATGTTATTTGCTTTGAAAATCTGTGGCTTTATTTGGCAATAGCAATGAAACTGCTGTAAAGAAAGGGGTAGGGTTTTTTGGTTTTTGTTTTTTTAAATTTTATTTCTTTCTCTTGAAGTGCTAAGTAGTTTGTATTGCACTCATAGAACATCTCAGGCTGGAAGGGACCCATAAGGATCATTGAGTCCAATTCTGTGCTCATCACAGGACTAACTAAAACTAAACCATATGACCAAGAGTGTTGTCCAGATGCTTCTTGAACTCTGACAGGGTTGGTGCCATAACCACTGCCCTGGGGAACCCCTTTCAGTGACTGACCAGCCTTTATGAAGAACCTTTTCCTAATCTCCAATCTGAACTTCTCCAGAAGCAGCTTCATAGTCATTCACAACTATTGCTATTGCCCTAGTTCCGTGTTTCTTATCTAAGTAGGAATGCTTTCAAACTGATGTGAGGTTGGAATACGTGCAGGACTTCACAGCTCATATTTTAGAACAGCTGGTGCTCTGTATAGGCTCGTTTTGATCTGCAATTAGAGGCTATTTAGGAATGTCCTTAACAAGGTGAACTTTTATACGGTGCTCTTAAACTTTCTGTAAAGGTTTTGGGCTCTTTATAGATTGAGAGCATTACAGAATTACCTGGTAGCAGTACTTCTCTGAGCTGTTTCTAAATGATACTTCCTCAAATTCATGTTTACATTTTTAAAGAAGTAATTGGATTTTTGAGAACTGCTGAGCAGCTGCAAGTCTTTTATGGTTCCAACGCCTTTTCAGGGCAGTGAACATTTTATGGTAACTAGTGGTTGCAGCATTGCCTAATTTAGTTTCATGTCTCAAGCTTGATGTCATTCAGTTCAATTTCATAAGATGACAGAAGACTGAGTAATGGAACAATACAGTTAGGTTGTGTACCAAGGAATAAAAATACTCTTGCTGATTTTCCACAATGGTGATCTGCAAAGTTTAGATTAATGAAAAATACAATTCCCAGAATTAATGTTTAGGCAATGTAATTTTGCTGAAGGTGTTTTTGTGTGTAAGTCTGAGAATTACACAAGATATTTTAAAAACAAGAAGCTAGACTCTGCTTTGGAGATAAAATGCAGAATCCTATACATTTCCTGACTCCTAGATGATTTTTAGGAGGCAGAATGATCCAGAAGTATATATAGAAACCCGAGATGTTACCTACTAGGATATTAGGTTTGCAGTTTTTATATACTAACCTATGTCACCTTTGGTACAGAAATTAGCCTCACACTGGTCTTTTTACAGTAATTAAAAAAACAACAACAACAACAACAACAAAAAAGATGAAACAAGGATAAATTCAATAAATCAAGAAAATAATGCCATGTAGAATATTAGGATAACAGGAAAGGAAGCACAGATGCTATATTTAAATCTAGGATGAAAAAAGAAAATATTATTTAAGCCCAAAATAAGATATCTGCTTCTGAAATATTGGACTGCTCATATATAAAGCAATAATTTTTTCGGTTTTTCACGGCTGGTGATATGAAACCAGTGATAAACATGAAACAGAAAACTGCCACATGCTACCACAATAGATTTTCTCTAAAGCTGGAGGTATCATTCAAGTCTTAATACAGAGTCAAAGATGAAATTCCTAACCTATTAACTCATTAAGAAATTACATGGTGGGATGCTGGTATTTGTGCATGGTGTTCCCAAGCTTTATTTAGGCAGATATATTTTGTTAGCTTACTTGAAGCATCAGGAGTTCTGTTTAGGTTAAAACAGATGCCTGGTATGCCTTGGTATTTCCGATTAAAATATCCTGAGGTCTGGTTTGCTTTAACCTCTTTACAAGTAAGCAGGCTGTTAACTCTTAACTCTTGCCACTTGTTTTGTATTACATTAAGTGTAATGGTTGAACCTGAAATGTCATCTCTAACTTTTGAGTTTGTTCAGCATTCTCAAGACTAATACATAGATAAAACATACAAATAAGCAACTTGTAACTAGAATGTTAAGTGGTGTTCTGCATTTTCTATGCTAGGCTCCGTTCTGTGTGCCAATACCCAGCAGCCGTGTGAGGTCAGTGAGCATTTGGTCGGGTAGGAGCACTGAACTGGGGCTTTTGTAGTCCAGAAGTAATCATCAAAATTCTTTGTATTTATGCACTAGTCTTTTCAGAAAAATAACACTGAATGAATACATAATGAAATTTTGGTGACCTATGGGACTACTTCACAATCAGTGCATGCCCTAAAGTAATGCTTTGTAACATGTTTTATACTAAATGTTGGTGTTCAAGTGAGCCTTGTTAGCTATTTGACAGTGACAGACAACAATGTTTATAAACCTGTTACAATAAATGCCTTTTTAGTCTAAGAAAATGTGTGGCATGGCATGGCATTTATAAATAAGGGGGGGGTGCGTGGGGGAAGTTCTCTGTGAGGATGAAGAAATCTCTCTACTGCTGCTGCCCAGTGTGAGCAATTCCTTCCTGTGCTGTGGCCTTGAATTTATTACCCTGAGTAATTCCATTTAAGTCAGTGAGGCTGGTCAAAGGAGCAAATTAACAGATGTGGGAGACTTCTTTTTTTTTTTTTCACCATCAGAATCATAGTGAAGCTATAAATAAATGTAATTCTGTGTATTTTAACAAAGTATTAACTCAGCTGTCACTTACTATAAGTCAAATGTAGAGGTTCCTGTGTTGCCCTCTGTGCAGTGTTTTTGTAACCTATTTGACACAACTATAATCAAGTTGCCAATATCACATATTTGGGTGTTCTTGATCTGCTGTCATCACAGTTGTATTGCTTGGCCAGAAAGAGCAGCTCCTGAAGCAGCCAGAAGAGGCTCTTGCAGAAAAGAAGAAAATGAAGTTATATTAGAGATTGGCAACAGAGAAGAGGAAATCCTGTGATACTCGGCAAGCAAAAGCAGCTGTGTAAGTCTGTCAGATGGGGTTGGTTGCTCCAATTTCTGAGATGTCTCAGGTTTGGGCAGGTATTTTAGCTCCTTACTGGGGGACTGAGAAGAGTGCACTTAAAGCACCAGGTGATGTGTTGCTTTTACACTGTGTGCTCTGTTGATTTTAGTATTGCTAGACTGTATTTGCACACTGCAAGAAAGAATAGATCTTGGGTAGTGCACAAGTAGCTGACGCACAAGTCATAATGATCAAGAGACTTTAAATACACTCACAGAGCACGTTAAATGATATTGTGTGTCTTGTGCTATGTAACATTTGATGGATTTGGTAAGGCATTTTGTCATAACCCTAATGATGCCAAAATATTCTCCTGTTACTCAGATCTCTATATACAACTCTTGTTCCATGCACGTAGCTACCATGTTGGCTAACCCAGCAGGATAGTGCTCTGGATTTTGTTCATCCCAGCATCTTACTGGTGCTGTTTTGCGTGCTGGTCCACTAAGTGAACATCTTTGTGTTGGTGCTATTGACTGCTCTGCCTTAATAACCATGCATTTAATTCCCCTTGCTGATGAATGAGATTCATAGTCTTCTACATGAAACACTGAAGTATAGTGCTGCTGATAATACTAACACTTTAACAAAGATAGTGAACAAAGTTCTGCAGTAAAATCAGTCACTGCTATAATCACTGGGCACAAACACAGCTGTGCTTCCCAGGAGCTGGCTTTCATTTTTCTTTTACTACTGCTTTGTAAATAATGTTTAAATTGGAGTAATCTCATTTTAGCAGTTGATCTGCATAAAAGATTAGGTTTTTTTCTTCAGCCCAAAATACAATGTGCCAATGATGTAAAGATACAAAGTTTCTATCTTGATGATGAACTTTAAAGAAAACTTTTTTTTACATTGTTCCTGCTACTATAGAAACTTCTGTAGTTTACATTGAGTATTTCTCATTCATCTGAAGAGATGTCATTAAACTAAGATGAATTAATGAAGTGAGATTAACCTCAGCTGAAAATTCACAAATGCCCAGTAACACAGGTTACAACAACAAATAGTATCTCAAGCAGGGATAAGGGGGTTATTTTCTGAATACATAGGCCAGTGCTGACACCTTGTGGCTTCATCACTGAGTTATTTCCCAGTTTCATGTGGTTTTCAGGTATAAATCATGATGAACTTGCTGGTACCCGCGTTGTCTTCTCTGCTTCATGGCCACCTCAGTACCCAGTATTCTGGTACCACATGTAAGACAGCTTGTAACTTTGGGCAGTGTTAACTGCACATTGAGTGAGTAAGAACTACGGGCGTCTGGGACCTCTTGAAGGGGACTCAAAAACTTCAGCTCAGTGCACAAAATCATGGGCGCTAGTGCAGCAGCAGACAGAGGTTACAAGCTTCTCTCTTACTAGTTAACACCTCATTTTATATTTCCCTTTACATAGGAGAGCATGGAGGACTATCAATACTTACATGTGTACTTTTAGGTATGTACATGTTTTCTGCATTGACACAAAAAGTATTCCTTTGCTGCCCTCTTCACCCTTGAAGAATTACTAATAGCTAAAATACATCCAAAGGGACAGCTAGAGATTTCTGGTAGGACAAGGTGCTGAGTTGCTCTCCTTATCTATGGCCATAAAAAATGCCTAAATGACAACGTATCAGGGTAATTTATACCTAAATAGGCATATACTCTAAGATCACAAATCTTCAAATCTTAAAAAAGAACAGCTCTTAAGGCTGCTGTGACTTTAAAATCTGTTGTGGAATTAAGTTTTCAGAGCTTGAGGTGTGTCTTGTGAAGATCATGCATTCTCCCTCAGCTGTCACCTTGGAGACTGTTTTCTGATGTTTATGATCATGTCCCTGTTCTTAAGTGTTCATGGTGTGGTAATGCCTGAGTTAAATCTTTATTTTATTGCATTGTGAGTTTGTTGTTGTTTGTGTTTTTGTTTTTGTTTGTTTGTGCTAGTGTTTTGTTTGTTTGTTATTTTTTTATTTTTATTTCTGATCTGTTTATAATAAATAGTGAAACACAGAACTGGAAAGGAAACATTTTCTACAGTAGGGACCAAACAGCTTATGTAAATTAGTATTTATAGCTTCACTTGAGTCAAAGAAGTACCATTAATTTCTATTCCTGAAAAAACATGACAGCCTGAATCTGTTAAGAAAAATCAAAGGAATAAGGATGTGCCTGTGAAGATTTGATTTGCTGGCATTTCTGCTTATCTAACAGAAAGATTTGTACTATAAACTTCCCCATGTAAATCTTAATTGACACTTGCTAATTGAACTTTAATGCAATAAGTGATTATAATGAGCCATTAGAGTCTCTTTATGGCATGCTTCCTCTGTTGTGCAGAAACTGAAAAGGTTCAGGTAGCAGTGCACGCTTGTTACCTATTTTGACACTCTGCCAGGACACAGATCTATCTGATCAAAGAACAGCAAGTGACAGTATCATTTTAAGGTGCAATAAAAGCTTTTCATATGGACAGCTGCTTGTAATGTCTCATCACCATCAGGATCAAACAAGGTACTTGTGGGTCTCTAAATGCCTCCACTGTGTGAAATTAAAGCTCTTTGTCAAACCTACATATGATCTGTTCAGGAAAGGAAAATGAGGAGCTGTGGGATCCAGAGGGACCTCTATAACCATGAGGATGTGTGTAACTGGGGGGAAAGGTTTTGCAGCATGGACAAGGTAGGACTGCAATGCAAAAGCTTTAGGCAACTGTCTGGGCCCAACCCCACCTACAGCTATAGGTGCAACAATGCTACAAGGAGTGTGTGGAAAAACCTCTACCTTTCTTCCTTGGGATGATGATAGGGATAGGACTTGGCTATAGTCTGTCATTTTTATATTGCTCTGCCTTTTAAAGCTGGGCTATGAACAGCTGTAGTCCTGTTTTACAAGTTTAAAACAGACATGTTCAGGGTCAGTTCAGCCTATACACATCTGCATTATGCAAGAAGTCCACCACCAAAGTGCCGGTGAACAAATAAACCAGATAGAACAACTACTTTTCCAGGGGGCCTAATTCCTAGTAAAAGTGCAGATGCTTCTTTGTTAAACAGTTCGACGACAAAACGTGTTCAGACAAGACAAAATTCTCCAGCTGGTCTAACCAGTCTTGCTCCTCACTGTCATTGCAGTGACACTGCAAATTCCCCAATATTTTCTGCTTACAGAAACTCAAGAAGCAATGGAGGCAGGAGAGCGTTTAACGCAGGGCTGCGCTGCCGGACCGGGGATGAGAGGCGAGCTGCTGGGCTCTTCCAAACTCCATCCCCTTGGCAGCTTCTTCAGCGAAAGTAACGAAGGTTCTGGGAAGGCTCGGCCGGCGCTGGGCGGTAACCGCAGCGCGTAAGACGGGATCAAAGAGCTCCCGGCCGCCCCCTCCCCGCTCTAGCAGGCCCTACCGCCGGGGGGAGCGCGGCCACCGGCTCTCCCGGAGCAGAACTACATTTCCCAGCACCCCTGCCCACTGCCTACTCCCCTTCCCTGCCGGGCTGGGCGCACGCCCATGCCCGGAGCCGCGGGGCGGCACTACAGCCCCCGGCAGCCCCGGCCGCCTCTCCGCGCCCTCGCCTGTGGCGGCGGCGGCGGCTGCGCGTCGCCTCCTGCCAGGGGCAGCCGGAGCCGTGGCCGTGCCCGGCGCTGCGCGGGAGGGGGCGGGAGCCATGGCTGACGGCGGAGAACCCCCTGTGTCTCCGGCAGCGGCCCCTCCGGGCTCGCCGGCGCAGAAGCGGCGGTCGGGCGGCTCCCCCAACGCGAGTGCCGGCGGGGCGGAGGGCGCGGCGGCGGCCATGCCGCGGCTGCCGCTGGGCGGCCCGGGCGGGGCGGCGGGAATGTCCCTGCCGCGACTGGAGAAGCCCATCAAGCAGGCCTTCTACAACACCGGGGCGCTGCTTTTCGCGGGGCTGTGCTGCGGGGCCGCTGTCCTCGTTTACTTCATCCTGGAGGCCTTCTTGCGGCCGCTGCTCTGGGCTGTGCTCTGCGGCACCTTCCTGCACCCCTTCAAGAGCTCCCTGACGGCGCTGGGCCGCCGCTGGCTCGGCCGCCTGCACCGCTCCCGCACTCCCGTCCTGTTGGCCGCCCTCCTCCTCCCCATCTGCTTCGCCAACTACGGGGTGGAAGCGCTGGGCGAGCAGGTGCTGCGGCGACGGCGACTCCTGCTGCTGCTGGGCGCCGGGGGGCCGCTGCTCTACGGGCTCTATTGCCTGGGTAGCTCCCTGGGCGTGCAGGTGCTGCTGGCCCAAGCAGCCCGCCTCATCTGCCAGGGGCTGGACTACTTCAGCAGCCAGTGGGTGAGTGAACGAGCGCCCGCCCGCCCGCCCGCCTCGGGCGGGAAGGGGCTTCGGGGGTAGCCAACTTCCCTGAGGGGGTGGCAAGCGCCGGTTCACCCCTCCCCACCTCGGAGGTGTGCGGCCCACGGGGAGGGGTGGCCTCCGGCGGGCCGCGCCGCTAGCTCTGCCTGCCCGTCTGTCTGTCTGGCGGCGGCCGCCATCTCACTTGTTGCGCGGCGGCGGGAGGGAGGGGGTTTGCGGGCGGAGGCGTTTAAACTCGTAAGGCGCCTGTTTGGAGTCGTCGTAGCCTATATTATTTGCTATTGATGTTCTTATTATTATTTATTTTATTTAACGCTGAAGGACGCAGAAATTCTGGTCACAGCAGCTTTACGAGTTTCGGCGCGGCGGGGCTCAGGGCATTGCTCGGGGGGGCGCAGCGGTGCCGGGCCAGAGCTCCGGCTGTGGCGGTATCGCGGTGGTGTAGGGCAGACCCAGCCCTCGCTAAGGAACCGTGTGTAAAGCAGCTTTTATAAAGCTCCTGGTTTATAACCCGCGGCGTGGGGCGGTGTTCCCGGTAAGCGGGTGGGTGCAGCAGGAGCGGAGACTGTCGGTGTCTCGTGACCGTAGGTTAGTCGTGCCCAGTTTTGAGATGCTGTTAAGTCAAAGGTAATTCGAGTGAGGTCCTGGGCAAACACTGGCTCTCTTGAGCTGTAAGATGTGTCTTTAAGTGTTGCGAAATAGAAGTTCAGCTTCTGAAGTGATTTTGGGGTGGGGGGAGGCATCTTAAGGCTTGTTCTCACGGTCCTAACTTTTAATATATTTTTAATCTTAAAGAGTCAAACGGTGCAAACTCAGTTCGGACATTAAAAAGTAAAGCTGTGTATTTAACTTATAAATTTTACTTCTGGTAATAAAGGTTCTGGGAGACAACTTTTCCCTGCGTTGTCTTAAGTAGGTAGACTAGATAAAACCTTTGTCAGAATTAACTGTAACTTAGTTACAATTGAAAATGCAAAAGATACTACATACCTGAAGTAAATGGCTATGTGAAAGCGCAATAGATCAGTACGTTGTACTTCTATTAAACACTAACGTAGAGTTGGCGTGCCCAGTTTGCTTGGTGTCAAAAGAAATTTTTTAAGCTGCTCTGTTTTAAAAACACCACCCCTCCACCACCCACTGCCCTTGAAAATGACATACACAGTTGGTTTAAAGGGGATATATGTTGAGATAAAACTGAAGAACTACCTAAAGCTGGTATTGTCATGTGGGCAAAAGAGAGAAGCTGTCAAGAACGGGAAAAAAATTCTCTAACAAGCTTGTCCAGGCTTCAGATTTTGATTACACATGTTCCTCGAATATTAGTTTTATTCCTTTGGTGGAGCCAGTGCGTGCTGATATCTCAAACACAATGTGGAGATGCATACCAGAAACAAAGTAATAGTTCTTTTGAACTTTTGATATTGATGAAGGATATTTTGAGCTATTTCTGTTGTGAATAGGATGGACTGGGGAATGTGTTCTGTCCCTTCAAGGCAAATACTGGAAGAAGAGATTTTCTTAGCTTTGTATTCTGAAATATCATATGCTGGCATATACAGGGGGGGATGTATTTCTGGTTGTTTGGTTCTCAGAAGTATGATTGAGACTGAGTAGATAGAGCCACTATCTCTTTTTATGAACAGGCAAGATGCAGCCATCTTTACCTTTAGCTGGGTGGTGGAAGAAGGGAAGCATGGCTTGATACTGATGGGAAGTTTTGATTAGTTGCCTCACAGTTTGCTTGAGAAGCTTAAGACTTTCCTTTGTATTGGTCTTCTCATTTTATTTTTAACAAATCAACAATATTGTTACTTGAACTAACTTGCCTAAGTCCAGTTCTTTATTAAAACTTGGTTAATTAAGCTGTGCTTACACTGGGTAAGTACAAGGGAAACTTAAGGAAATTGCACTGACTTAACCTCCTAACTATGGTTGTAATGCACTGCTGTCTGTGCATGTTCAGTGCAGTTTTGTTTAGCAGTGTCTGATCCTTTGGTGTTGCACTGGTGTTTCTGGTATGACACTTGTGTTCCTTGAAGTGCTGTAGGATTTTAACTGGGCAAGAGCTGATAAGCTCCCAGAATGCTTCTCACTTGAGCTCCTTAGGAAGATTCTGGGTTCATATTGAAATAACTGGCTGTAGACATCCTTAAGCAAAACAGTTGCCATGTGTTTCTAAGCAAGCTGCATACATCTCTTTCTGGGGCCCTCTATGAGTAAAAGTGTGGGGCTTCCTTGTGTAAATATCCTCAACTTGGCCTGGCGTCATCCATACATGTCACAGTATTTCCCTATTCCAGTTTCTTGAATTTTGCTGTTACCTGATTTGTATAATTTCAGAGCTGTTTTAGGACAAATTAATTTTATCTGTGCTGGTGAGGAGCCTTGAGCTGGATGAGTTAATATTTTCTGCTTTATCTTCAGTTAACCATTTTAACACCATTTACTTGCCGTATTGTATCACAGGACTCTGTTTGCACGTGTATGGTATTCTGCCTGTTAGCTGCACAGGAATTTTGGATATCACGAGTCAGTTTACTCCATTGCACTGTTCTTTGAGATCTGAGTCCTCCACAATTCCTTCTGTATGTTATCTTGCATGAAGATAACAATTATTTTTGTTTGTAGATGCTTTAAGTAATAACCAAAAGTAATGGTAATTTAATTTCCTGCACTGTTTCTTTTAGCAGCCCACTAAACCAATCTAGATTTCTGTGTTTTGCAATATTTTGATATGGAGTAACTTAATTAATGTTAATGTCTGCTTAGACAGCAAGGAATACTTTCTTGCCAAGAATTTGATATATAAATCATTTATTAAAAGCATAACAGAAACAAGCAGACATGGCTTAAGTATGAGATCACTAGGTAACTAGCGTAGTACATGTGTTTATGGTAATTTTCATCTTGTGAACTCTTGAGTGTCTGCGCTCCAGCCACCAGCGATTCTGCCTTGGGCCACAAAGGTGTACAGTGTATTTATTCTTATTTGGAGCTAAGCCCCACCTGAACGGCTGCTTACAGAGGGGAAGAACATGCATGGTTGTCTTCTCCCTTTCTAATTACCTCTGCTGTACTAGAGAAGTTAGAGGATGCCTATCAATAGAATTTGACTGAGAACAGTTAGGGGGTTTTGGGATACCAATTTGACTAGAGGTATTTTTAAGGTATCTACTAGACCATGATACAGACACAGAAATTCTCTTCAGTTCCAGAAAAAAATGTTCTCCAAATGCAGTAACTGTACGCGATAATGGCATAGTAAACTGCATCGTGGCACCAGTATGTTACAGAGCTTTCATGTACTGTTGTCCTCACATCGGGGAAAGCCATTCATGGTGTTGATGAGTGAAGATGTGGAAGTGGCTTTATTCCTGTCTGTGATTCTTAAGTCACATCTATAATTTAGGAATTAGGAATCCTCGATACCTCCCAGTAGAACTGTTTAGTAGGTGATTGCAAAACACTGCATTTGAAGAACAAATCCAAGATTTTAGGCTAGTCTACCAGCATCTTGTTCCCACCATCTGTTTTTCTTTCCCTTTGTGCTTCACAATTCCTGCGTCATTTTTGGAGAAGCGTGCTGGAGAAATGTAGCACGCTGCTGGGCCTTAAAGCTAGGAGCTGTTTTTAAGCCCCAGATGAGTTTTAAGTCCCAGATGCTCTGACTCCAGCCTTTCTGGGTTGTTTGCAGCAACCTTACATAGATGACATGCATTCTACATGAACTTCATTTGCATATAATAGGGAAGGTGGGCCGAGGTCAGTGGGATGAGGTTTAACAAGGCCAAGTGCTGGATAATGCACTTTTCTCGCAACAACCCCAGGCAATGCTACAGGTTTGGGGAGGAGTGGCTGGAAAGCTGCTTGTCGGAAGAGGACCTGGGGGTGTTGGTTGACAGCTGACTGAACATGAGCCAGAAGTGTGGCCAAGAAAGCCAATGGCATCCTGGCCTGTATCAAAACTGGTGTGCCCAGCAGGAGTAGGGAGGTGATTGTGCCCCTGTACTTGGCACTTGTGAGACTGCACCTTGAGTACTGTGTCCAGTTTTGGGCATCACAGTACAAGAAGGACATTGAGGTGCTGGAGCGGGTCCAGGGAAGGGCAGCAAGGCTGGTGAAAGGTCTGGAAAATAGGTCTTACAAAGAGTAGCTGAGGGAACTAGGTTTGCTTAGTCTAGAGGAGACTGAGAGGAGACCTTACTGCTCTCTACAACTACCTAAAATGAGGTTGTAGTGAAGCTGGTGTCGGTCTCTTCTCCCAAATTACTAATTATAAGAATGAGAGGAAATGGTCTCAAGTTGCATCAGGGGAGGTTTAAATTGGATATTAGCAAGAAATTCTTCACTGAGAGAGTGGTTGGGCACTGGAACAGGCTGCCCAGGGAGGTGGTGGAGTCACCATTAGTGAAGGTGTTTAAAAAGCTAGTAGACATAGCACTTGAGGCTATGGTCTAGTGGCTAGGGACGTGTTGGGATGAAGGTTGGACTTGATCCCAGAAGTCCTTTCTAACCATAATAGTTCTATGATTCTAAGGTGAATATTCTTCTGTATCTTTTATTCTTGAAAAGGAGGGGGAATTTGTCCCATAGTGGATTGAATGTACCTATACACGTTTAAGTGTTGTGGCAATTTCAGCATGGTTACCCTTGCAGTTAGTGTACCTTCTGAAGACTAATCTTGGACTGCTTTGTCATCCTAGTTCTGTAGGGAACATACTTGTGTCCAGCACTGTATCTAAGACAGGGGAAATTCTTCTGCTTTATGGCAAAAGTTCAAACTACCCTGACATTTTACACTTGAAGTAATACACAGGAAATGATGGCTATTGGTTGTATTTTCTTTATTTTTGTCAGCAGGGTTCACATGCTCATGTTTATTTAAAAAATAGTTAATTTGTAGATCTCAGCAAATGAAATCAATTATACAGCTGCTCTGTGTTGACTTTGAGGTTCATCTTAGTAAATTAAATCTGATAGAATTGTAATTGCCACAATTCTCCAGAGTGAACTTTGTTGCAGGACTGTCAAATTCTTCCTCCCATGGCCAGTCTTTCTTCCTTGGTTTGCCACAAATTATTGGTCAGGGTCGGAACTGTGTACTCGTGTGTGTGAGTGTACTTTTATATCTCTGACTGTACAACTCATTTTGCTCTAGTGGTGAGCGTGTAGCTAGATAACCTAATCAATCCTTTCCTCACTGGTGCTGGCCAAATCTGGAAACACTATTTTCCATGACCACTGTGTTGGAATATTGTTGAAATAGATGTCTCTTTTGGCCGGACTACTGTCTGCTCACTGTCAGGGAAGCTATCGAAGACATCAACCAGGGAAACCTCCATTTGTGTTGTCATTAGATGTCAGCAGCCCCTAAATAACCATTGCAGACTGAAACTCTGGAACATGCTTCTTGGTAAACGTTTTGTTTTCCAGGTGCTTGGCTTCCACAGTGCTATTCAGTATCACTTGTGCAGGCAAAAAAGCATCTACATCTTGTCAAGTTCACCTGATGGGGCCATCCCCTTCCTAGCAAAGGAAAAGGTTAAAGTTTGACTGTAATGTTAGAATAACTATAAATGAGAAAAACAATTCTGATTTTTGAGTTACATGTAATTCCTGTTTTTTAAATGTTTCGTGTGGGGTTTGGTGTTTTTGTTTTTCTTCCCTTTCTTTTTAGAGTAGATTTGCAGGTTTCTAAAACTTGCCCAGCATAAAAATCCCCACACCTGAAAAAGTCCTTAAGTATTCTTTCTGCTGTGTATAATAATTCTTTCATTATTTGGTATCATAACTTACAAATCATACAGCCAGGTACTGATTGTAAACACATCTTAGCAAAACCACAATTTTTGGTTTGTTTTGCGCAATTTGGTAGAGCTCAGCTGTGTAGACACCACCTGTGGCCTATTTAAAAACAGGATGAGGAGGGGCAAGGAAAGACTGAGATGCTGGTAATGTTTTCCACCTTTTCACATGCATACTCACCCTCAGTTTTGGGAGAACTGCTGTGAGGTACCTTTCTTGAAAAGGCCTGTGAGCTTATTTAGTTTTATATGCATGGATTGCAGCCCCAGGCACTAAGCTGATGCTAGTCTTGAGCTTAGTGATCTATGCTACATAAAGTTAGGGGTTATTTATTTATTTCTATTTATTAATTGAACACAGTGATACTTCTTTTATTACAACCTCTGAAATGAATGCGTGTTAGGGAACTGTCCAGCAAAATTTTAACTATGTTGTCTATAATAAAGCAAGAAATACCAGTGACAAATGGTTTCCCTCAGGGGCCCATATTGTGACCAGTGCTGTTTAATATCTTCTCAGTGACATAGACAGTGGGATCGAGTGCACCCTCAGCAAGTTTACAGATGACACCAAGCTGAGTGGTGCAGTTGACATACCTGAGGGACAGGTTGTCAACCCGAGGAACCTAGACAAGCTTGAGAAATGGGCCTGTGTGAACCTAATGAGGTTCAACAAGGCCAAATGCATTTTTAAATGAACAAAGAAAACACTGTGGTGTTCATGGTAGCAGATACAGTTTGATTTTTAGCGATGCATTTAACATCTTGTGTTAATTCATTTTTCTAGACCAGCACTATTCTGCTCAGCTTTTGGAGTAGGTTCATTTTCCTTTGCCAGTCTGCATCGCCACTGAGGAGGAAGAATTAATGAACTGCTGTTAAAAGATCACTTCTTCAACCAGCTTCACTCCGTGCAGCATTGTTTAAGATTGAAAAAATGCCATTTGAAAATTTGGTCAATGTTTTTAAGGATTTCCTATTTTAGGAAAAGCTAATGAAGAGTATTTCAAAATGAAAATTTTGGTTTTAAGTGTTAAAGGGAAGTGGTGAGATAGTTAAGACTTTTTTTGATCATAACCCTGGAATGAACTGGAAAACAGGAAATTGAATTGGATCCATAGTTTCATCAAACAGCTTTAAGTATCTCAATTAAAATAATTGAACCAAAACAAACCCACAAAAGCATTGTCACATTTTGAAGTGGAAAGGAGCAGCCTGGAAATAAAACCAACACTTTGAAATGGCAAAAGGAGATAGTAAAGCTACAAGTAGAAACATAGAAATGTCTGGGTTGAAAGGGACCTCTAGAGGTCTAGTCCAACCCCCCTGCTGAGAGCAGGGACATCCTCAACTAGAGCAGATTGCTCAGAGCTCTGTCAAGCCCTACCTTGAATGTCTCCAGGGATGGGGCCTCAACCACCCCTTGGGGCAACCTGTTCCAGTACTCTACCACTCTTATGGTAAGGAACTTCCTCCTTAGTTCTAATCTAAATCCACTCTTTTCTGATTTAAAACCATTACCCCTCGTCCTTTCACTCCAGGCCTTTGTAATCAGGCCCTCTCCAGTCTTTTTGTAAGCTCCCTTCAGGTCCTGGAAGGTGGCTTAATAGTCTTGCCGGAGCCTTCTCTTCTCCAGACTGAACAATCTCAGCTCCCTCAGCCTGTCCTCATAGGAGAGGTGCTCCAGTCCCCTGATCATCTTCATGGCCCTCCTCTGGACCCACTCCATCAGGTCCATGTCCTTCCTGTGCTGCGGGCACCAGAGCTGGACACAGTATTCCAGGTGAGGTCTGAGCAGAGCTGAGTGGCAGAATCACCTCTCTTGATCTGCTGGCCACAGTCTTTTGCTGCAGCCCAGGATACAATTGGTCTTCTGGGCTGCAAGCACCCACTGGCTGCTCATGTCCAGCTTCTCATCTACCAGCACCCCCAAGCCCTTTTCTGCAGGGCTGCTCTCTATCACCTCCTCCCCCAGCCTGTATTGACAGTGGGGATTGTTCCAGCCCAGGTGCAGGACCCTGCACTTGCATTTGTTGAACCTCATGAGGTTCAACAAGCTGGAGAGACCTCTTCAGCTTGTCCATGTTCCTCTGGTGTATTGACAGCACCACTCAGCTTGGTGTCATCCGTGAACTTACTGATGATGCACTCGATCCCACTGTCTATGTCACCAATAAAAATGCTAAACAGGACAGGCCCCAGTATGGACCCCTGAGGGACACCACTTGTCACTGCTCTCCATCTGGACTTTGAGCCATTGACCACTACTAAAAAAAAAAAAAAAAAAGGGTGGGGGAGAGCTTGGGCTGGCTGGCTGAACATTGAAGCTGGTGTGCAGAAGAGGTGGTGCTACCTGATTGGCAGTGGGAGAGAATGATCAGCCTCCTTCAGCAGCAGTAAGCTAGCTATTAAATGAGCTCATCTGTAAACTTGGTGATGGGACTGGGGAAAGGGAGTGAACTTTTTGAATAAGGAATTTTGCTTGTCAATATAAATGTTTTCAAGAGTTGAGTAGTAAGAAGGAGTTTGTTCTTGAAAAGTGATACCAAAGCAAAAAGAGTGTCTCAGGTTTTCAAATTTTGTCATCTTTAACTGGTACTGGAAACAGAGTTTCAGTAACATTAGTGATATGGTTGTGCTGATAAATCCTAGACTTTCCAACACTGAAATTTGAAAGAAAAATCAGAACACTAAACCAGATGCTTGAGCTTAACATAAAAGCTGCAGTATTGATGATATGAAGAGAACTGAAGCCCTTCATATTGGTCTTGATTTGTCTACATCTGGCCTTTTATCACTGTAACCCAGTAGTGGGTGCTGAAATCCAAACAGTTACATTGCAGTCTTACAGCTATTTGTTCAGGAAATCAGACAGTTTTACTTTATACATCTAAAGGCAAAACAATATTTTGTTCAGTTTGTGAGGGTTACTACAAAATGCAAAGGACATATGAGAAATGAGGTCCTTGCTGTCTGTTCAGATAAAGAAGGTAAGCAAGGGAAGGAAGAAGGAAAGCTTACAGGATGAAAGTGTCCTAAAAATGTGATATATGGGAGTTGACCATGTCTGTAAATAGTAACTATGATTGAATAGGCATTTAAATTCTCAGAGCCCATGGTGGAATTTAGGCATCTCCAACTGACTGCAGCCTGAGTTTACAGTAGCTAATGCATTCTGCAGTATCTGAAGTGTGTGTATTAGTTACCTGGTTAGCTGTATACTCTTAGAAATCAAATTTATAGACATTCTGAGTTAGCCTGGAATTTGCTTCCAGTCTTGTTTCAGTGCAGTAATCACAGTAGCTTAAGTTTGGTGAAAGTAGTCAGTATCTTTTATTCTTCATTTCCATGATGTCAGTTGTTGAGATGGACATGTAATAGTAAAGAGGCTATTAATATTCTCACACTCTTGTAGCCAAACTCATTGGAGACCATTCAGAAAAACAGTAGGAAAGGTTTTATAACATACTTTTAAAGGGGGGGGGGGGGAAGTAGCCTGTTTTTTGGTTAGCATGGGATGAACTCCTAGTCCATGTCAATTTAAGTTAATTTGCTTTGTCACTTGCTTTCAGCTATGAATTGTTGGAAGTAGGCTACCCAAGTCAGAGAAGTAGGCTTCCCTAGTTCCTGGCCAGTGTATTTCTTGGAGCGTTGGAAAGTGTTTGGCTGTGATGTTAACTGATAAAGAACTTACTACACTGTGGTGTCGCTGTAATTAAACCTCTTGCGCCAATCGGTTGACTACATAGGATTTTTACAAGACTTGAGGATTGTTATCATTTGATCTACAAAAAGAAATTACCTGTTTATTTTAAAATTAGAGATTTTTCTCTATTCATTAGGAATAAGAAATACCTGTGTCATTTGCTAAGATTTTACAAATAAGAATTTATGAATTATTTTAACTATTTTTATTTTAACCACAAAAAAATATTGAATACCTGAACTCTGAAATGCTAGCTTTTAGTTCAGCTACATTGGTGGCTAAAATCAGTGCAACATATTTTGCTTTGTAGTCTCTTAAACATAGGTGTATGCTCTGTTAGCCTCCTACTTTTGACATATTTTTAATCAGAAAGTAAGCTTCCTATTTGTAATTTATCATTACATTTAAAAGCTAAAGAGAAGAATTGGCTTGATGCTGGAACACATATCATACAAAGATGCTGTGTGGCTGATGTTAAGGAATAGGATAGCATCTGCATGCTGAGTTATCTCTTGCAATTAGTTGTTCTGAAATATGCCTTATGAGTGAACTTCTGTTACAAACCTATGCATTTAAAGGAGTGATGCTGTGCATTTCAAATTAATTTTTGTTTGTTTATGGCTTTAGCCTTAATGTCTAAGGGTTGTGCTAGTTTTAGACATTTGTCTTGAGTCCACATTTGGCCACAAGCATTATGCAGCTCTGTTGATGCACAGCTGTAGATAGCTAGCAGTGAAAAGTTGGACTGACCAGCTTTTATGGGACAGATCAGTATGAAAAAGGTATACATTTATTCACATTTCTTAAGTGGTTTTAAATTACCTTGTGTCCATGAGCATTCCCCCTGAAGCTAACAGGGTCTATTGCTGCTTGTCTGCTAAATCCTATACAAATAAGATTTCGTCTTCACAGGTTAGGTACATGAGAGTCACACAAACCTGCGTTTCACAGGGGCTGTTGCCTCTTCAGCATAAGTCATACAGTGCAGAGTAAAGAGGCAAACCCTTTTTTGGAGTGTTCTGACTAATTCCTAGTTCTGTCTCTGCCAGTGCATTCTTTCTTCTTACACTGACATCTGATTCAGCAAATGATGTTAATGCAAGTTTTGTTTAAACTTCATTGAGATTTATGGATTTTTAAGGGTAAATTTGAAGGTGTACTATTAACTGGTTATGGATGGGGGGAATGTTGGTTGAATTTGGGCCAGAAATGTCCTTTTTTTTTTTTTTTTTTTTTCATTTTTCCCCCCCCCCTTTTTTTTTTAATATTTCAACACAAGTTTTTATTCTTATAGGTTTTCTTACCTCCTTTATTTTATATCTGCTTAGTAGCAGCTTTTTACCTCCTGTTGCTGCTTCTGGTGTCTACTTTCTTTTCGGAATTTTCAAGCTCAAATTCTTAATGTCAAGATTCTTAAGTAAAATTCTGTATTGTGATTTATCTGATGAGCAGGGTTGTAGAGGACAGTTAGAAGCAGCAATATCAGAATGACCATATTGGTCTCTTGGTACATTGTAATGAACATTTTTCTGTTTCTTCAGTGTTTTTAGTTAAGTATTTGATAAAATTGCATGCCACAGATCGTGCAATGGCATGACTGTTTTGTGGACCAACACTGCTGAGGAACAGCAGTTTTTGTTTCGCTTTCTAGTGGCTATCTTTGGCTTAAACCCTGCTTTGTCTCTTTGAACTGGAGCTTCCTGGTCTCAGGTGCAAAACCATCATCCTTCACGGTTTGTGTCTAGCAAAGCATGTATCCACCCTCATGTTAGAACCATACTGAAAGCAGACCAAAGGCTTGTCCAGCCTGCCCTTCACACAAACTTTACATTTCTTTTCCATAGAGCAAAACCTCCTGTAATTAAGGTTTTTTTAAGAGTTAGAACCCGACTTCAGTTCTCTTGACATGGCAGTTAATAATGCATGCGTGTGTGTATATACACACACGTCAAAATCTAGCTCTGCTGTACTTGTGTCTGTCATGTATACATACCTGGGTGTGTCTTTTTCTTACAGATATGGACGTTGGTAGTTGGCTACCTGTTGATGGTTTCATTCAAGTGGAATATAAGCACTGAACGTTACTTGAAAGCAGTCTCTGTCCCTGTCTGGATTATGCTGCTCTTTCACTTAGGTGAGTAGCAAGAAGTTTATTGTTCTACTGCAACCACTGGAATTCTGTTGTCTTGCAAACAAAGCTACTGCCTTGCTCTTCCACTAAATCTTTATACTGGAGTCTTAGCTGAGATGCAGGCTGTTTTTTCTGCTCTGTAATTCGGCTGCATGTGGCCAGCAGGGAGTGTTGGAGTGAGGAATAGAAAGGCATCAACATGCTGAGCAGTGTGTCTTCCATTCTGCCTGCCCAGTTTGTATTTCCCATGGTTTTCCTTTATTTGGCCCACAGATCTGGTAGTCACTCCCTGACAGTGAGGAACGGCTGGGGTCACATGAGTGGGTTTAAACATTCACTTACAATGATTATTATTATATTATTATTTTATTGAGAGCCTGCTACTAACCAGGGCTGAAACTGTGAAATGCATTTAGTAGTAGTTATAGAAGAAAAAAAACATTCTATCAGTAGTCAGCAAGCATGTCGATACATCAACAATATGTAATGAAACTTGCCAGTAATCCATATAATCTGTTAATGCACATATAAGATTATAGTAATCTATTAGTATTGGATTTATTTTACATATTTAATATAACGGATTATCAGATTATATTGCCATATCAAGAGTTTGTGGTAGAAGTACCATGCAAATAATAGAAGACTAACATGATGGAAGGTTTTACAGTGTACTTTATGATATACTTTGCTTTAGCAGAGTGGTTTCAAGGGTGGTTCTGACCACGTGGGGTCACTTCCCTGAGATTTTAAGCTGCACATAATGGCTTTGCATTTGCTTATATTTTGACAATCTTGTATTTCCTGGAAGTACTAGCTGAAAAGCCAAAACCAGAGGGCACTGCTTGATGCCACTCGGTGAAGATCTAGCATAAGTAAAGGTGGTTTTGAGGGAACATGATTGACTTCTATTTAAAATGCTTTTATTTTGTGCATATTTTCATGTAATTTTGGCTGTTGTTTTAAAAATTGTTCTCTGTATCAGCATAGTTTAATGTCACTGAAGTTAGGAATGGTAACAACTTAGCTTATTCATTGAGAAACTTGTTCACCTGTTTTTTCTGTTCTTTCTGTGAAAGTAGAAAACTTGTTTACTTTATGACACTTCTTAGCTTCTGCCCAGATTGTTCTTGGTTGATGTGGTACGTTTCTTGGTTTTGCTGAATGTAGAGCTTATTAATAGAATAATTTTTCATGTAAAAAATAACAAAACAAACACCCCTGTATTTTTCAGCTTCTGTGGCAGGTTCCTGGAGAATTCCTGTGTTTCTAGTTATAGTTGTTCTGATGACTGTAGGCATGTTGCACGAACAGCAGAATGGAAAGGAGTCTTCTGGTAAGGAACGAGTTACCATTTCTTTTATTGTTGGAGGCAAAAGTTCTGTAAGGTCATGTGAAATAATTGGGACCATAAATTCAACATCATACAGATTGCAAGAATTTACTGTAAGATTTTTAGTATGTTTATTTCCAAGTCGTTTGCTCATACTGAAGTGAGTCTTCGATTTTTTTTTAATTTTTTTTTTACAGGAAATAATTGCAAGGGACTGATGTTTCCTTTCCATAGCAAAGTAGTGCCTCTCATTATCAAGCCTGATTACTTTAGGTTTACAGAATCCTATATGTAGTTTCAAGAATAAAGCAAGCCTAGGAAACTAGAAATCAGAGGCTAATTTTGAAAGAAATAAGCAATATGGGTTTAGTAGCTCTTGTAATATTGAGTATTGGAGAAACTGAGACAACTCTATCCAACAAGTTTCTTCTATCCCACTCATTTGTTTTTAAAATACCAGTTTCTTTAAAACTGTGGTGTGTGTTTAGACTGAGTAAAATAGGTTTTGCCTGTTGTGAGTCAGTTTTGCACAAAAGTGAATGTCAGGTGTTCCTTTCTAGTACTGGCTGTATGATAATTTTGGGAAACTTTTTCCCTGTCTTGCTGTTTTAGTTTATTTGAAAGTTCTCATCATCTTTGTTAGTAAAATTGATTATCTGGTATAAAGACTTGTAGATTAGACAGCAACTACAGATGATTTGATTGGTAGCAGTTAAATTAGCAAGGAAAGTCCTAAACAAATAACTTGTTTCATGTATTGCTTCATGTGTATTGTAATACTAAAATTAATAGCACTCATTCCTTTTTGATTGACTACATATAATACATACTAAAACCTAACAATTATTCATATAATTTCTGTTGCTTCACAGCACTGGGAGATATCAAGCAACAAATAAAACATTTTAAGACTTAAGCTTTTTATTATTTATGTACACATATGTGTTTTACAGGGGCAGAGCTTCGTGGTCAGATGATTTCCATTGCTGCTTCGACAATTGCCATGGCAATTTCAGTGACAGAAGATGAGTCCAGTAATGAATGTTCCTCACAACCCTCAGGTGACTGAATACTCTGTAAGAAACATTTGAATTTGCTCTAAAGGCATGAAATTGGAGGGAATTAAGAACAAATTTCAAAGCACTCCCTATCCTCTTTTCATCCTGTCCAAAAAAGCACATTTATGTTTGTCTTGTGAAACAGCTTTATCTGCTTTTACAAATAAGACAATAATATAAAAGCTATCTTGCAAGTTATAGTTTACATGTCTGTCTGTATGGTGGTTCTCTTTTTTTCTATTTTTTTTTTCTTGTTCTTTTGTTTGTTTGTTCCAGAATGAGGATCTGTTTTTTTCCTATTCTTTAGGGGAAAAAAAATACTAATAGCCTTCTTTTGATTTGTTGGCAGTTATGAGATATAGCTGAATTTCTGGACCAGGTACAGACAGACTGGAATATTCTTTGTGTACAGCACAGTGACAGAAAACCCTTTTGTTCAGTGTTTAACTGTGGCGTGCTCAACCTTTTTCTTGTAGTGAGTTAACTTGACATGGTAGTTTGAATCAAGATACTTGCACTTGCAATAACACAACCAGAAATCTGTAAAAATTTGCTTGAATGAGTTGTAAAGAAGGTGTTTAGATGTTCATCACAGGTTTTGAACCTTACTGTCACTTTTCTGGGTATGTCTTTGAAATGTGATACTACAAAAATTAGCTATTATGGAGATTACTGGAAAGTGAAAGGTTTCATCCTTTTCTTGCAAGTAGACAAAGCAAGTCATTCAGCCTGACAGAATGTGAACTTTCAAATTTGAATTTGAAATTGGCTGTGTCTAGGAGTCATCTACCTCAAGACAGTATGTTGTTAATATAGTCTGTAATGTGTGGATCATGCTCCAGAGAAGGAAACACAGTGATTGTGCAGGAGACAATGCATTTGAGTGTATGGCTTAAAAAACTTCTGTCTAAGGCTGCCATTCATGAAACTAAAAAGTTACTTCAGCCGCCAGATGAAACACTGTAGAACAAGCTCTTCAGAAACCTTTTGATGAAATATAAACTTGCTTCCTTGTTTTAAGTATGTAAGCTCTACTTGAAAACATGCTTCATGTTAAAATGTAAAAAGGGCAGCTTTAGGCAACTTACTCTTGTGTTTGTTTTTACATTTTACATTACTATTGTCAAAATAAATACAGAACCCTAGGGACGTATGTCCCGAAATTTGAGGACAGAGCATTGTGATGACAGTTCGTTTTATATCGCTGTCTCTAATTTGAAATTCAGAAATGAATTTTTTTTGGGGGGGGGGGGGAGGATTTTGAACATCTAGTCAAGCAGTGCTCTCCCACAAATGTGCTAAGTGGTTGGGTTCTTGTTTGTTGATTTTTGTTTGTTTGTTTTTTTTAAGTTATCAGTTGTGTATTTTTTTTTTTCTCGACAATTTTTTTTAAATTGTTTTCAGGTTGCAATCTCTCTTGGCCAAAAAAAAAATGTACAGTGGTTTTTTTTATAGCGAATGTTTTTCGATGGTTTCTTGAGCCAGTTAACCAAATGGTGGTTTTTTTTCATCTTGCCAATTCTGTTGTTTTCCTTCACAGCAGGAAAAAAACAAATATGGAGTTTCGTGTTTACTGCTAACAATAGTAATCATTTTCCAACAGTCTTGGAAATTAGCATTCCATTCTGTGATACATGTTAAGTATATTTTGGTCATCTTTGGCTTGGATCTTCTGTGTGAGTACTGATGAAACATTATTTTTGCAGAGCAAGTGGTTTTACCTGCAGGGTTAAGAAATTCTTGTTTTTCCTTTGCAGTGATTTGGTGTGGTGTTTTGGTTGGTTTTTTTTTTTTTTGAATCTTACTTTGGAACTTGTAAGATAACACACATCTATTTTCTGAGAAGTATACAGTTTTGAATGTTTTCACATCTTCACCCAGGTGGATAGCAGACTTCAGGAGATCTGCCTTATATCTATTCTAAATATGTCAGTGGTTGTCAGAGTTGATTAGTTGTCAATAGCAATAACAATGCTTATACTGTATTAAACCAATTATAAAACAGCTGATGCTTCATATTTTTTACAGTCATTCTTATGCTTAGATTTGTTCATGAAAAAACAAGAGGGGAAATAAGTTGTATGATCCAATAGGTTTTTCTGAACACTCACATCTTTCCTTATTTTATTGTTGCATACTGGTATTTTGTGTTGGGGATGAGGACTTTAATGATACCAGTGCAGGTGGTCTAATACCTCTTACCTGGTGTCCCAGGAATTTCTAGAATATACAGGAAATGAAAAGTCCCCAACGTAAGATGCAGCTATCACTGCAGTATTTTGTTAGCTGCCATGTAGGCAAGATTTTATTTCTTGTTGGCTATGACTATGATAGATACTGAAAACCCTAAATGTAGTGATGAATCTTACCCTTCCTTTTCTACTCCCCCAGCTTTGTTTTCTTTAAAAAAAAAAAAAAAAAAAGAAAAATTTCACATAATCACGACTTTCTATCATTTTATTTACAAAGGGGTACCTTCATCATGGTGTTCTGAAAGACTTTTTCATTAATAATAGTAAAATCACTGTTTCATCTAACTCTGAAGATTTTAGTCTGGTACTCTGCTCTGCAGAGATACAGACACTTGACTTCCTTTTTATGCTCCTTTTCCCTTTCCTTTTATTTAAGGGAGGGGAGGATAGTAACTCAAAACAGTATGCCAGCGAGGAGTTGACTTGACAGAACATATTGTATAAAGAAAAGAACATGTCTTAAGACAGCCTGGAAAACTAACTTTTTTATTATATTTGGTTTTATTATATTCAAATAAGTATCATACGTTGTGATTTTTGCTGGCTATTATGTTAGCCATTTGGGAAAGACTGTCATACTTTCATTTGTTGGAAGATAGAAATTTTTCAGGTTTCATCTGTACAAATATCATGAGCTAAAACCCCTGCTTACATGGGGTTTTACAGAACCTAAGGTCATGCTAAATCAGTATTCTGATAGTTCTTTTTTTTCCTGTTTGTGTTGACAAGGCACTCATGCCATGGTTTGCAGAGCATACCTTGCCAACAGAATGTGACTTTTTTCATTTGCAAAATTTGGTGGGGTTTTTGGGTGTATCAGTTTTGTGAACAGACTTATACAGTCGTCTGAATGGCAGCTCTAACAAATCTGTGTTTGTCATTGGCAGTGCCAGTTTAGTTTTGATTAAAGTGCTGTGGAACTGCATTCTGAAAAACCTTTCTTGTCTTGGGATCTCCTAGGAGTTTTTAGTCTTTTAATTTCATTTTATTTTTTTTAATTTCCATGTCAGCTCTTTCCCATCTTTGTTTTGCATTTTGTGTACAATCTGCTTAATGTGATAAGGAAATTGTAAGAGAATGAGGCTGTTTAATTGGTACTCCCCTTAACATTACTGTTGCTTTTGTTTAATTAATTTAATTAAGATTTTCTTTGCAAAAATACATTGATCGAGGTTTCATTACCAAAAGAAGGAATACTCTTCTTTCATAAAAGTGACTCTACTAAGGGCTTCTGTTACAAAACGTCTCACATAACTTTAATCTTCAGGCATAGACTTAAGCATATAAAATTCATTTATTTTTCTGTTTTGGTTTTTAGCACTTCCTTCCCTTTGATAAATATTTGAGGCTTGTTTTTTGAGAAAAATCTAAGGTTTCTTTTTGAGTATTTAAATAATTTTTTTTTGGTTTTGCTTTATTTCAAGACTTGATTTCTTTTAGAAGTAAACTATGCTTTGTGGTTTTTAGGGTTCTTTGGCTCATGAATAAAATATATTTGGCTTCTAACTTACCTGCAGTGACAGAAGGCCTCTGAGAGGCTGTGGCATGTTTTCTTCTCTCTTCCTGCCAGTGCTGCTTGGTGTGGTGCTGCAAGATGTGGCAGAGCTTATACACCTCTGTTACAGCTTTTCAAAAAAGATGAATGCCAATGCTGTCTTTATCTTTTAGAAAAATTACAAATAACCCCAAACAAAATAACCCTCAAAACCCAAACCAGGAAAAAAAACCCCAAAACCAGTTAATTTGGGGGCTACAGAGCATATGGTGTTCTGTGAACGTTAATGTGATAATTGCCACTGTTTGCATTTTTTTGTTTTTGTTTTAGGAGCAGCAGAGGGTGATCAGCCTGTGGATGCTTCATCATCTTTCTCCTCCTCTTCATCCTCTTCTGGGAGCAGACAAAGACCTGAGATTGGATCTTTTCTTAGAAAAAAGAAAACTAGTGATATTTACTTTGTTACACTTGTGTGGGCCATTGTCATTGTCCAGATCTGGCTGAATTTTTGGATTGTGCAGCTACTGCCAGTGCCTTTTGCAGGTAATAACCCAGTCATTAGAAATGTGTATTAAGTGATGATTTTGGCTTAGGCTTAGGCTTTGTGTTAAGTAAAACAGAAGGAAAGGCTTGTAGGCTTGTATGAGTTTTAATTTAAAACTTTTTCAAAACTTCTCACTAAGACAAGATGAATGGTAGTCTCACATAGGAAGACTGATGTCCACAACATGGTAACAGGTAGTGCACAACTGTGTAAAATTGCTTTGTCTGTTAACTATTGTAGTTGACTATTGTAGTTACCTGGAGTAATTTAGTGCCATACCTTACATTGTAAGAATCCTTCTGGTTTAGAGTACTTTGGTTTTTCTTCCTCTTGATGTCATATCTTTCATGGTTTTGCATCTATAAGTAATATTTAAGCTGTCATTCAGTAGTGTAGTACAGCTCACATTTACTTTTAATTTCCATTGAAAATGGTTTGCTAGGCTCTGTGGACAAGTCACGAGATAAATCTGATTCTAATTCTAACTCTGAGGTTAATTAGCTCTTTTGCTTCACGTCTGCATGCATCTGTTCTCTCATATACAAAGCAAGAATGGAGTAGTTATGATAGCTGTCTAAAGAGGTTATTTTAAAACTGAATGCTTCTTTTTCCAATACTCTTTTGGGGCGTGAATAGGGAAGATGGGAACTCTGGAAATATGCATGAGCTACTGTGAATCTGAAGGATGTTTCCTCCCATCCCCTACTGTAAGCGAAGTTAGTGTCCTAACTTGCTTGGATTTTTCTCTAAACTAAAGAGTTAAAATGCTAATTTACAGCCTTTTAAAAATGTATTTAACACTTAAATGTAGCTGTTTCACCAAGTGTGGTGGTTTGGCCCCAGCTTGCGGCCAAGTACCTGCAGAGCCAGTCACTCTTGTCTGCTAGTGTGGGCTTGTCCGTGAGCTGCAGTCCCTTTGGGGAGCTACCAGGTCAGGCATCTCCTCATCCATAGGCCACAGTCCCTTTGATAGGTGTATCTGCCCCAGAATGGATCCTCCATAGGCTACAGTCCCTCATGAGTGGTGTGCCTGCTTCACCATGGAGCACTTCTAGTCCTGTGGCCTTTCTATTCTGTTCATCCATCTGATCTTTCTTCCTCTCTGTTCACTTGTTCTCTCTGTGTTCTCTCCTTTCTCTCCAGTGTTTTCTACTCTTCCTTAAGAGGCACCACACCTGTACTTGGTAGGCTCAGCTGCGGTCTGTGGTGGGTCCATTGTGAACCCGTGTGGAACAGACTGAGTCTGGCGCAAGGCAGACACTGGTGTCTCCCCGTGGAGGCCACCCCAGCAGCCACCTTGCTGTCAAAACCCTGCAGTTTACACCCAGTGCACAAAGCCATTATAAACTGTCTGGTTGTACATCTGGAGATCATGACTGTGGGGCCATCCCTGCAGGTTCGAGGGGCTGTGAACTCGTGAGAGGCACAGTGAAAGGAACAGCTGCTCATCTGGCTGTGGCACTGCAGCAGCAGCTAAAGGGTAGCATGGTGGTTAGACAGAGAAACAGCTGAATACAGGAGAAGAGGAGAGAAGGGTTTGATCTGTCACATTCCAGTGTATTTGCTACCGAAGGAACTGTCTTGGTGTCTGGGTGTCACAGGAAGTGGCAATGGCAGGTTGGATGTAGCTCATAAATAAATTGTAAAAATGATAAAGGGATTAGAAGATAATTTTTAGTCTCATTAGAAGCAGAGCTTAAGTGGCTTCACCTCCTGGGAAAAAAAAAATAAATTTGAGTGACTTGTGTGTTTAGAAATACCTATTTGTGTGGGAGGAAGAATGGATGCAATGGTTCTGCAGTTAGGTAGACAACACGGTGTGGTTCTAAGCTTGATCCAGACAATGCAGATGAAAGTGCAAATCTATGACTGAAATGGATGAGTACTGCTGCTACCAGTCTAAACCAGCTACCCAAACAATAAACTCATGCCAAAATAGAAATTAATTTTGAGAGTATTTGTGACTTGTTGCCTTAGCAGTGACATGGGGCCATTAAGTGCTTTTTCTTGGCATGTAACTGAATGTAACAAGATGACCATAAAAATATTTTGAAAGGCAGTATGATGATGAACAGAGCCAAATTTAGAACAGGGGATCACGTTAATTATCTATCAGGTGAATGATAACAAGGATTTTTTTAAAAAAAGAGAGGTGGTATTAAAAATACTTATTGGTGGAAAATAGGAAGACATATAAAGCAACTTTCCTTGCAACTGTTTTAAGTTTAAGGAGACTAATAACTTTAAGCACCTCTGAGACCTTAAGAAGAATGCTTCTAGTAGTAAAAAAGTTAAAACAAATTAACCCCCCAAAACCTGAGCTAGGATGGTGTTAATTCCACCAGAGTTTCTTATATTGGTAGACAGAACTTAACATGAAGTAGCATTTAGATAATTAGAAATATCTTTGTACTAATAACATTTTTTTCTTGAATGCATTTGTACTTTGGTAGAATGAGTTCCTCTTTTAAAATTGCTTAATGTAGAGGGTGGAAAAATTATACCATAAAATGAAAAGCTAAGAAAATGAGTTCTGAATTCAAAAGCTAAGCAATAAACCTGGTAGTGGAACACTTGTAGCATTTTATTCAGTGATACAAGCCTAGGAATCCCTGTATTGTGCCATTTTAAGATCTTATTCACTTCCTTGTTTCTTCTGTTGTATACTTTTTATGAACTCTGTTTTTGTCTTCAGGTAATTTTCTGCTTCCTGGAGTTGTTTGGAATTTCTTATTATGCAGCCTTTCCCTTCTCACAGCTTTCTGATACCAGTCCTTAGCTTTTTCTCTCTTGCCTCTTTTTACCTAATGTAATTGCAGCCGTGTGATTGACTGTAGCCCCTCCTAACATCACCTGTGCAATAAGCATATGCTCAGTTATTTTAGAAGATCTAATTTAAACACTTAATTTTTAAACAATAGCAGAAGATTAGAATGCTGTTTCAGATAGGCTGTTCACCTTGTAAAATACATGCTTGCCCTGTTTGGCTGAGCAGCAGTTTGTGTATCTACTGTGAGTTGCAGTTCATCGTACAGAGCTTCAACCTGAAAGTTAGATGCTGGCACTTGCATTGCATTTTCTCCTGTTTCCTATGGTTGTCAGATGATGTTTAGCAGAAAGATTATTATTCCGTTTCTTCAAGAGGCTGTATCCCCTTTTTGCCACATGGTGGTGCCGGAGGGTAAGTAAACCAAATGGCACCAAACTGGAGTGAGTGCTCTGTGAACAGGGACAAACCATTACATGAGTGGCTTACAGATAATAGTCTCTTGTGCAACTTTCATAAATGCCCCGTGGATATTAAAAGTTAATCTTTTCGCCTGTGTATGTCATTTTACACATCTCTAAGTAGAATGTCATTTTACACATCTCTAAGTAGAAGCATTGTGAATTTTTGAGGATAAGGAAATTATTGTAGTGTTGGTGTATGACAGTAATTAGTTTGGAGAATAGTCTTTTCATGATAAAAAAGTTTTTTCAGGTGCACTTCAATGTAATGATGGGGAGTTTGGTATCAAATGTTGCTATAAATACAGTATAATTGTAGGAGTACTGATGGCATTTTCTCAGAAAGTTATTTTACTGTGTAAGTAGAATTTTTAGCCCCTACTCCAATTTTTGATCTACATGTGAAGTTCACTATTATTGAATTCTGGTTTAAAAAAAAAATAGGGAGAATTTAGGAGAATTACGTGGTTCTGTTGCTAGTAGTATCACTTTGTTTTCCTTTAGAACCACAGTTTTCAGTATTTGAGGATGCACCATGGCTTTGTTTAGAGGTTTCTGTATCAGTAATTCACGGCAGGACTGTGTTTTGAGACCTTCTGGTCTGTTATTAATACACACAGCAACTGCAAGAACTGTAATTATTATCTTTTGTAATGATGTTTTTGTGACTGGTGTCAATGCCCTAGTAAAATCAGTTGTAATACAAAACATTGTTTATAATGTGAATTAATTAATCTGTTCTGATGTTAGATTTGGTAGTGGCTTGGAAGATTACTCACTCTACTTCTTTTCAGTAATGCTGAGATAGATAATTTGAGTGGTGTAACATTTTATTGATTAAGAGAAGAATATGGCAAATATTTCATCACTATTTAAGATCTTTTAGTTTCCAGTGAAAATTTCATACATATCATGCTTTTATTTGCTTTTACATTGTGATGATTGGCAAGTTTTTCACATATAGTGAGTAAACGAGGGAGAGCAGTGCCATTGCAGAACTGGAACCATGAGTCTTATGCAGAAGTCTCTGGCTTAATTTCATGGCAAGTAAATAGAAACAAGCTTTTATTTCTGTAACTGTAATGCTAGACATTTCTAGTGTTCTTGAGAAGCATTTTATTTTACAGTGGATATATGTTAGAGGAGTGTTGGAGAAAAGCTGTTGGTGGTAGCAAAATGCTTATTTTTGGGAAAAAAAAGTTGTAAATATTTCTTCTGGTTTTGAGAAGCAGTATGGATTTTTCTGAAGCTTTGTGTGATCATCTTCAACTTGATCTCAAAATAATGTTTTTGATGCTAAAAGCAAAACGAATCAGTAGCTGTATTTCAGTTGAAGGTTTAGATGAACACTTCTTTACTGTCAAGTTACACATGATCTGCTGTTATTTTTTAAAGGAAATAGACAGCTTTTGACAGTATAGAAGGCCTAAAATTAAGAACTGAGGTTTAAAATTTTCTTTTATGTGTAACATACTGTGAAGTTCTGAATGTGGTATTTTGTGTTTGGTCATCTGGCATGGCGTTTGTGTGAAGATGTGATAAATCCATTGTACTGGAATCGGGGAATTGCACCTGCTTATCCCAGGCCTTGCTCAGGTCTGTCAACTACATAATTGGGTAGTGTTCAGGCACCTTTATTCTGCTGCTATCTAAATGCCATGTAGATAAGCACAGCTGTAAAGCAAGTGAGGAGATCAGAACTAGAACTACTTGAAAATTCTGAAAGTGGTTTCTAACAGGAAATGAAACTCAAGAATCTTTTCCTTTCTTTTTCATAGGTCTTTCAGAACGGAATAGATGCGCAGTGTTGTGGTGCTCCTCTGAAATCTCTAATACTTAATTTTCTTCTTGTGGTTACAGTTTGGGCACTTAAAAAGCTTGTGGTTCATTTTGGACTTTTGAACTTCACGGCAAACCATTGCAAAAGTTGGTGGCAACTTGTTGAAAATTTTGTGAAGGAACGTCAGGAAGCTCTTGCTCCACGGCCTATCAGAGGGCTTGGAAGAGTCATGCTAAAGCTTGACAGTAAGGTATTTCTACTTAGTTCCTTAAGCAACCTGAAAGTTTGTTTTATTCTCTGTTCACTGTATGCCAAGATGCTTTAATTCTACAATGTCTGTCACTAATGGGCATGTCTCATGTAAAATTCTATCTGTTTTATGGTGTATTTTAAACTTGTGTCATTTCCGTCATATTCACACTTAAGTATGCATTTAAAATCTGTTAAATGATTACATGTAAAGCTTGACAGAAGTAACTTTTTAAATGTTCGAGTTAGCTTTAGAAAATTCTACAATTCTAGACTAAGGCAAACTTCTCATGTTTCAGTCACCTTACCTGATTATAAAAGATTTTGAAGTAAAGTTTTAACGGGCTTTACAGATTAAACATTCCTACTTATGTTATGAAAACTTAATTTAAAAAACAACCTTTTTTATTCTGTAAGTAGGGCCTGAGCTAGTTTGATCACATTTGTTTATACTGTGGGAAAGTACAGTTGCTGAACACAGTGGTGTGGTAGTATAGAAGAGAGGCTTCTTTCTGTAAGAGAAGAAATATGTGGGATAAGGTATTTGAGAGGTGAGACAGAATAAGGGTTCTGTGCTTTCCTCCCTTCTCCCCTGCTCAAAATATGTCAACATTTGCATTGCAAATTGCAGATTTGGAAAGCTCTGTAAGATTTATGAAAGCTTCTGCATTCAGAATTGTAAGTTTTGACTTAATCTGATAGTTTTTCAGGATTGTTTTGTTTTGTAATAGCTAGTCTGTAAGAGTGTGCATTTGGTAACTATATTGTTGAAGTGTTCTCTGCTTTGGGAAAAAACACTACTTCAGAGTTTCTATAACTGAAGAGCTGACCCTTGTAAGTACATTCTTCACAGCATCTGTACCTCAGCTGAACCATCTGAAATTTATAGCTCTGAATTTCTACAGGAGAAGAAGAGCTTAAGCCCCCATCTAATGGGCAAACAGATGTCAAAAGGTCAACCATAGCATTTAAATGGCTGTAGAAAATAAGTAATGATTTCAGAGTTCATTGAGAGAGAATTTGAGAAAGGAAAGCCTTTCAAAATACAGCTATGAGCAAGATAAATGGGCTTTCCAAAGGTGGTGGAACTATCAACATGTTAGGATAAAAGTTTATGTTAGAGCTTTTCATTAGAAGTTTTTGTTTTGTAAGTAACAAGACTTTAGACACAATATTATATGCATTACATTTCATAAGTTGTCAAGTTTAGTATCCTTGTATTGCAGAACTATGAGATAGTACCCTTCTAATTCCACTCAGTCTTTTTTCCTTAACAAAGGTAGGGCTTTTGTCATAATGTGCAGCAGAACTTCCCACTCTTCAGCTTGTATGTATTTAAGATCAGTTTATAGTCACATTGTTCTTGTCTCTGCAAAAGAACAGTGTTGGCACAATTCATTTCTCCACCTCCTTCTGAGTCTGTCCTCTATGTATTAAAAGCAATTGAAGCTCTTTTAGCCATTAAAAGAGGGACACCTGCTACTCGGCATGATTCTGTTGTCCTCATTTGTGCCTATTCTAATTACAGGTCACTGGGCTTTCTTTGGGGTGGCTGGAATTATATGTGGTCTTCCAATGCTCGTCACACTAATGCTTTCATATCTTCTAAATTCTACTGGTATGCTTGTTCTGTGCATTGTGGGATCATGTATGCATCTTATCTCTGAGAGTTTGGGGAGCAATGCCATACAATATTGGCAACTGTGATCTTTGTGGGGACAGGGAAAGGAGAGGAATGAAAGTGACATCCTTGCAAGTTTGTTTGTGTGGGTTTTTTTTTTTGTTTGGTTTTTTGTTTGGTTTTTTTTAGAAAGGATGGATGGGCTGTATTTAAGTCAGATTACCAAACATTTTGGCTTCAGTAGGCACTGTTGAAGAGGAAACAAATATGCAAACACAAAATAGAAATTCATGGAGTAAACTGTTACAGCTGTTACAGTAATTATTTTGTGTGTGTGTAAGAAACCAAGATTGAAGGATTATTTCCTTTACAATTAGATGTTTAATTTTTGTACTGTATTATTTGCACCTTCTTTTCCTGGGAGCTGAAGCTGCTTAGTGATTTTGTTTGTGTTGATTTGGTTTTGGTTTCTGTGTGCTGAGTCAATTGGAGGCTGAATCTCAGCATCAGAATGTATTTGGGCTCTTGGTCAAATACAATAAGCCTTTCACAAGGTGCATTTGACACAAATATCTAGTGCTATTACTTGATCTTTCTGAAATGGTAAATAGTTCCAGTTTTGAATAAAAAGTAGTGAGGACAAGGAAGACATTTTAGAGTGGAATGTCTTTTTCTCCCAGACAAAGTTTAGGAAGCTAGTGTAGATGGTCCAGAAAATAACCCATTGAGTACTTCTCATGCATGCAGATCTCTAAGCTTTACTGATTCTGTTTGATTTTTTTTTTTTCTCCCCTGTAAACATCAGGTCAGGCTGTGCCTGTAGGTGCAGGCTGGCTTTAAATATGGATTATGGAAATAGGATGTCCCTCCTGTATTCATTAGTCCCTGGTTGCACATTTGCGCTACAGAGCCAAGAGATGCAGCAGTTCAGATAGGAGAGACTGCTAAGAGAGACTGTAGGAAAGAGTAGTGAGGTTTCTGTTGTCATCAATCAAGTCATCTTAAAACTTAGTAGATATGATATCAGGTTCTTACCACTAGTCCAGAACTAATAAATTGCTTCAGTGATAGTTTATTTAGTTAAAGACAACTGTTGTCTTTAATATGGTGACTGTAGTTTTATTTTGACTAGAGTTTGTGAGGGAGATCCAGCAGCATAGGCAGTTGCTCAGCTGTGTGCCCTAGACTTGTATTGCTTAGAATGTTCTAGTATTTTGCATCTATGCTTTCTGGTAGACTTCAGTGAATCACTTAGTAGATGCATGCTTTTTCTAGGTATAGCATAGTAGAATATTGTATATGGAGGACAGTAATAGATTGTTTGGTAAAGTCAAGGTGTGTTTCTTCTTGTACCAAGTTTAGCACATAGTTAAAGCAAGCACAGAAAATGGGCAGAATCTCTACCAGTGCATTTATTATTCTAGGAAATGCTTCTATAGGTGCTTAAGATCTTACATAAATCAGTTTCCAATAAAATACTGGGAAAATGGCTGTAGCCTCACTAATTTTGGATGATTTGAAGATTAGAATTGAGCTGTAGCCTGTTTTTAAATATAGATTGATTGCATTTGTAGAACCACTAAAACATCAGGATTGTTAAGACAGTAGGCAGCTAGAGCCTCCTAGATACTGTCTTAAACGTTAATAAAAAATGATTGTAATTTTTGACACTGTTATTTCTTGGTTATTGTATTTTTCATTCAATTCCAGGAGGCTGAAATTATTGAAAAATATCAAACACATTCTGCTAAAATCTCAGGCTAACAGTAGAGCTCTAGCTTTTGTTGTTTTGGTGTTGCAAAGTGGAGAAATACAGGCATGAGATCTACATTTGTTCCAAAATGAACCTAATGTATAGTGGGTTTTAATATGCAGAAGTGAAGTTCAGGACAAAAGTATGTTGTTGCATCAGTAAACAACTTTACTTTTTTTCACTGAGAAGTTATTCTGTAGGTAAGATGAAAACAAATTCTACACTGTCAGTTTGAGGCTTTTGAAACTTTGTCATTGCTTTCCATTACTGTGGTTCTTTCCATGAGTAGTAAAAGTGGGTGCTTTGTGACTGACTTTATTTTCATGTTTCCTGATGTTCCATGTTTCTTTGTAAATTTGCTTAACATAACTTAATTAACATTATGAGTTGTTTTTTTTTTTTAATTAACGTCTTTACGTTTTGTTTTCCTTGGGAGCTAATACAATTTCTGGCAACTGTTGAAAACATTACATTTATTGAGCATTCACTGATCTTGATTTTGGGGAGAAATGAACTTTACTTACTTCATCCCAGCCTCTAACACCATTGAACAGTAACATTAAAGCTTTTCACTGTTGCGATTATGCTGCTAACTGATTACTAACGGCTAGAATTACGGGTATAGTTCTACATAAACTAGGTCCTAAAATAGGTGTACTTGGGCAGTATGGGTAGGAATTAGTAAAGAAAAATAACTATACTACAAATAAGAAATTGATGAGGAGTGCAAAGAGCCTTCTGCACAACTAATAAAAATGATATGAAATCCATACATTTACTTGATTTACAATTTGTTGTTGTATGAGATTTAATTACGTATTTGATGTTGTGCCATTGAATGTGAATGTTGTAATGTGAAAGTGGTATTAAAAAAACCCCTCAAATTTGTTTAATAGTAGTTGACATAATAGGAGTGTTTTAAAATATATAGGAAACTGCCTGAATGGGAGTATTAATGCAATAAACAAATATCTCGTGTTAAGTTTTGGTGTTTCAGTCAAGTGCCCTTCTCAGAGTACTTTTTACAAGTCCTGCTCTGATATCTGAAACGTTAGCTGTCAGTACAGTTCAACTGGAATTGCCCAGATTATGCTGATAGCTCTGTTTATATCATTAAAGTTGCTTGTATTTGTTATATCCCTCTTTGTTTCAAAAGTGCATGTTAATAGTACTGTCTAGAGTCCTGCATTAGAAGATATGATCTTTTCCTCTATTGCAGTTTACCTTTGTATGTGGAACAATTTCATTTTCATTTTGTGGATGACTTTGCCTGCCTCTCGTTGCTTTTTTTTTCCCCTCTCTCTATTACTGCATTTTTCAATAATTTTCCACTGTGTTCTTGTCTTTTTTCCCTTTTCCTCCATCTCCCCCTGCCACTGACAAGCTGTGGCACTGGCTTAATAAGAAGGTAAATAAACAGGAAAAATGTGATTCCAACTAATGGATTCTGTGCTTTTGGGGAGGCTTTTTTATTTTTTCAGCATGAGCACTCCTTACCATGCCTTGCTTCTTAGCTTTATCTCCCAAGTATCTCTTTTCCAGCTCTTGATATAAGCTACTGAAGGTCATATAATTCTGTCTGATCTCTTGTCTTCTACTGAAATGAATGTACGTAGTTAAATGTTCTGTACAGCAGAATATTGCATTAACCTTTCAAGTGGTAGTTTGATTTAATGGTACTGTTATTTAAGAAGAGCTGATCTCCACCTGGTCCTTACTGGTATGCATAACAAAACCAGTTCTCTCCCAGACTGGAGAGCTGGTGAGTTAACTGAATTAATATGGGGAGTGGTGAGGGTGAAGCACTGCTGTAAAGCTGTGAGTGTAAGTTCTTGATTACTGGCTTCAGTCAGTGCTGTTAATCGTTTACCTTTGAAGTGTCAAACTGGCCTGTGTACTCTGGTTATTCAGTGTAGCTGGAGTGAAATGAGAATACTCATGGTCTCAGAACTACCAAATCTAATGGCAGTCTTAAGGGAAGTGAGGGCTAGTAAAAGAAGAAATTAAAAAAAAAAATTATAATTAAAGCAGCTGGTGTAGCTAAAATACTTTTTTTGTGTGTGGTGTCTAAAAGCGTGTGATGTGTTTTATCAGAAACGTACTTCTCAGTTCCCATGGTTCATCTCAGCTGGCATTAACTGAGTTGTCATCCCAAGGGAAGTTAAAACTGATTCAGTCCATGTCTGGCCTCATGTGACAGAAATCTGGACAGCTCCTCAATGCAGTGATATCCCTATGGGACTTGGGCAGTGTCATTGCTTCAGACCAGCACAGAGATGGAGTGGGATGCCTGTAGCATGTGTACATCTGCAGGACCTCAGAGTTTTAAAGGTGAAAATCTAGTATGTGCTAAAAAAACATAAACCCCAAGAAATTAAGTGAAAGATAAAAAAAAAGTCAAATACTGTATTTGGAAATGGTCTATGCTTCCAGCAGCAACTTTTATCCTAACTTGCCACTTCAGTATTAGTGGGAGAGTCAGAATGGTTACCATGGTTTTACAAACAGCAACCCATCCTTTCAATTCAGTAGCTGTTACAATACAGACCACGGGCCTGCCTTGTGTACTGTGAAAGACACCTGAAATACTGTCACTCTGAATGCTGTTGAAAACAGGCAGAACAGAGTAGAGCATGAGAGCACTGCTATAACTCTCTAAAAGGCTCTCGTAAATGACAAAGTGGGGCTGCGCAGCTGGTATCTGCTGTAGCTGCTACATGTAGTGTCCAGGTTGAGCAGCTCTAATGAATTTAGAAAGTTTGATTTTCTGTATTTAATCAGTGTACTCAGGGTTACATGATGGGGGATTTTCCATGTTTCTGAACAAGAGGATGGAATTGCTTGATTTATGATTCAGTTATAATTGTCCCCCAAGAGAGGAATTCTTGAATGTTCTTTTGCCCTTGAATATAGTTTGGTTGTTTTAAAATTACATTTCTGTTTCCTGACTTTGAAATGTTAGGTAAGTTACTTGTGATTAGTAAATATGTGCAACCATTTTCATAAAAAAAAAATTTATGAGGTTATCAGGTCATTAGCGCAGTTTAGGTGAAGAGCTGAGTTCATTGAGCCACAGGTGAAAGTAAAGACTCAAGAACTTTTTTTTTTTTTTTTTTTTCCTATCTCTTAAGTTCATCATTCAGCTTCGGAAATTCATATAAGAAGATAATTTTTTCCTTAATGTTGATAGGTTACAAAAATAATTTAATTGTAATTGCTTTGAACTCTAAAGTGTCTGGATTTTACTTTTAGTTTACAGACTTGCACTATTAGGTGAACCCCTGTGGATATAGTTTCTTAACAGAGTTTGTTCTAGTTCCTGGAAGCTATCTTTGAAAACTAGTGTTTTGCTTTATAATTTTATAGGAAGATATCCTGAAAGTCTTACAGTGTTACATGTAGTGCTGACTTTTATGCATAAGCAAGTAGTAATAGTATTTTAATTAAGATTTTTTTTTAAGAGAAAATTTACTGTGCAAACTATGTCAGGTTCTTGTGGGTTTCTGGTTTTGGCTGGGTTTTTTCAGTGTTTGGGGTTTTTTTGTTTGTTTTTGTTTGTTTGTTTTTTCTTAGTCATCTCACTCATTTCAGTATAACACTGAGATATGTCCTGATTACAGGCTTCTCCTTCTCATCAGATGATATTAAGATGATGATATCCTCAAATATTAACTGAACTAAAGGGAAATGTCAACAAGTCTAAGAAATATCTTGGAAAAAATCTTGATAGGTAGTGGACCTGCTTAAAGGAAAAAAAAAAAATAGTCCCTTTTGGTAGTTTTATCTAGATATTCAGGTGTGCTTCACTGTGTGGGTAATGCAGTAAATAAAGCATGTAGAAAAACTACTGGTCTCATGAAAAATGAAAATACAAATTCATAGATGATGTATCATACTGCATAACATGGAGAACCTGTCCAAGTAGCAGGATTTCTGCTAAGCACAAACTGTACTTCTATTACAGTTCAGTGTAATAAGGTTAATATCATCACCCAATAGTTGAAAGCAGGGAGTATTTGCAAATTATTGAGAAGTGCTTTAACAGA
>JANIJG010021503.1:37532-80657 GCA_024611175.1 Megaceryle torquata | reverse complement strand
AAAAAAAACACCACCAAAAAAAACACCCCAAACCAAAAAAAAAAAAAAAAAAAAAAAAAAAAAAACACAAACCAAACCAAAAAAACCCAACCGAACAAATACCCCCAAACAAACGAACAAAACAAACCAAACCACCAAATCCTATAACAGAGCTTTTGGGCAGAAAATTGAGTATGAAAGGCAGATACAAAAATACTTCCCAAGTCTGTGAACCCGACTCGCAAACAATTAAGTAATGTATTTCTTGATACATGTGAAATGCTGAATGATCATTTTAGTATGGAGCATTTACCCATAGCTTTCTCCTTCAATTCAATCTGTCCCTCCTCAGAATAGAGTATTTAGTATTTTGGACTACAGAACAAATTTTACAGCAACAAATCAATTATCAATGGAAAAAATTTATTATTTTATATTTGGTGAATTCCTTCTCATAGTTATCAGCAGGATCTTGAATTGCTGCTTAGGAAACAATTTAGGTAACGTGTGGAATCTCAGATATCCTGTAAAAGAGGTCTGTAAACTTTCAGACTCCAGTTGATACAGGTTAAGACAGATTTTTTTGCTGCTGAATGTACTGCTGAGGCTGTTCCTCTTATTTGAAGAGTCAGCAAGCTGCTTCATAATAAATGATTATATTCTCTGACAGTTATTGCTTTTTCTGTAGCTGTTGGGCTAAAGCAAATATATTAATTTACCCAAATGCAGATAGTCTAAAATTCAGTTGGTTTTGCGCTGTGCTGTAGTTACATGCATCTTGTTCTAAGAGAAAGTGAGTTAGGTTTGTATCTTTCCCTAGCTTGTAGCTTGATTAATACCATTTTATTCCATTGCTGCTCATCCCCAGCTGTCACTTTGGCTTTTACAGTTCAGGTGGGTATGTGTATGTTGGTGTGCTCTGACTTCCTAAGAAAGCAAGTTTCTTCTGTAAAATCTGGGGAAGAAGAGTGTTTCCAGTCAGTACAGGTGCTGTGTGTGTTGCTGCTTGAAGTAACCCCAGCTCTTAGTCATATCCTGCCTACAGTCAGCCCTGTATCCTCTATGTTTCTCATACACAGAGAATCAAACTGTTTGCTGCAGTTAATTTCCTTGTTCCCTGGATGACGTATTATTTTCAAAAGGCAACATCTTCAGAAATTAACTGAGACTATCCTAATAAAACAAGATTCAGTGGAGCTGCTTTTCCCTGCATTTTGTGAGTGTCAGGATGAGCAGATATTGTACTTGGAGCAACATGCTGATTTCTGTTTTGAAGGCTGCCCTGCAAGAAGGATCTGTAGTGAGATCCCAGTGGAAAGAAGACAAAACACCACTTGGATGCCTATTTCAGGATAGGGAATTCTGTAGCAAAGTCAGGAAATACTGCAGTAGCATAGGAGAAATGGCAGGCCTGTCAAGGAGAAAATAGCTATGCTTGCAGCATTACAGAGGATGCTAAAATCTGATTCAAGTTTTAAGATTTACTCATTTGAAATGGTAACAAGACATAGCTGATATTGCTGCTGGCACTGGATTATTTCCTGTTAAACCAAGGCCTAATTCAGTTTGGGGTTTTATATGATCTCAAAATGAATGTTAACAGTATGCTGTTTAAATGTGATGATACAGTAGCTTGTTTTAGTAGATATATTGGCTTATCACCCAAGGCAGAAGTGATCCACCTAGGAAGAGGGAATGCAGCCTAAACCTATATACATGACATGTTGGGAAGGGGTCACAGCAGGTGAACAGCTGAGTGTGACATCCAAGTTCAAGGCTGGGAGGTGGGGGGGAGTAGTAGTACCATTTAATTGAGTAGAAAAGAATTAGGAACAGAGACAAATGGCTGGAATTCATGACACTGGTAATGGAATGCCTCATGTTGTTTTGGCGTTTTATGGGGTTTTTTTCTGATCATGTTCAGAGAGAATGCAGGATAGGATATGAGGTGTCTGCAGATGATGAAATGCTTGAAAGTAAGAGACTTATGGAGATCAGGCTGCTTGGCTTATCAGAAGGTTGAGATGTGGTTTATTCTAGCATATGAGTAGCTTGGAAATAAAGAATGTGAAAGAATTCTTTTTATTCTTGGGAAAACAGAAAAAAGATCTAAGGGTTTCAGATAAAGGAAATACAAGCCATAGTTTACCATTGGAGAGAACAGAATGGATTTTCCTTGTATGAGGTGTTCTGTTTCAATTTGGACACATCTGGGATGTATGCTTAGCCCAAGAAGCTGCTCAGCCTGCTAACAGGAAAATAAGGAAAACATAGTGGACTGCAGTATACAGGAGCCTAATACAATCTGATTTTATTTCTTTAGTCTTTAAACTGAAACAGTGGGACTACCAATACTTCTGCTGAGACTCATTTTCAGACTCAGAGGAATATTCATTCAGGAATGCCTGATAATATCATAAATTTTCTTTTTGTGAGGTTTTGTTTAATTCATATGTCATATCTGGCTGCATAATGACTCTTGAGAGAACTCAGATTTATTTGGCAGTTTTTTGTTTGATTGGTTTTGGGTTTTTTTTAAGAATAAATGTTACTATTCAGCAATTCTTTGATCTGCTAAACATGCTGGGGGAAGACAAACAAACAAACAAAAATACCCTAACTAAAATGTTGATCGAGGTGTGACTTCAGGAAGAGGCTGAACAGGATTAGAAGTTTTAGTGTTTAGCTATAACAGTTAAGCCCTTTGTGGACCAGGGAAGAAAATTATTCTTCAAGCTCTGTGTGTTTCTCTAAATCCAAGCTTATGGAATAGTATTTTGTGCCTTTCCAATGAAGTTCAATATCTGAAGTGTAGCTGCATACTGCAGTTCTTGCAAGTACTTATTGCCTTTTGATTTAAAACTCCCAACATGTTTTGCAGGTAATTTTTCTGACCACGCTCTTCTACCTATTGAGTTCCAGTGATGAGTACTACAAGCCAGTAAAGTGGGTGATAAGCCTGACACCTTTGTCTCAGCCAGGTCCCTCCTCAAATATAGTTGGCCAATCTGTGGAGGAAGCAATAAGGTATGTTGTTTTCTTCCCCTTTCTGGAAAACCTTCTGTAAATTTGATGTTCAATTACAAACACTTAGCAATTGCTGTGGCTTGTGTTTCCAAGACAAGTTGCAAACCTCAAAAGGTTTTCAAGAACCTAGCAGTGATGTTTTTTTCCTCCTTTGACTGTTGAAAGAGCAATTTGATTGGACTTGCCAAAAAAAATAAAAAATTCAGTGGTCTGTGCTGTAGTGAATAGGTGTATTTTATAAAACTGAGATGCCCATGACATTCCTAACCCATCAGGAAGTCGTGTGTTTGCAGCTATGTTGGCAATAATGACTAGCGCAGCTCAGTAGGAGCAGATTCGTACAGTAAAACAGCTGAAGTGGAGGACCTGACATCTGTGCTGTATACATTTCAGAGTCATTTAGCCTGAACTATTTTTAGTCTAATCTTGGGGACTAAGTACCCATTTCTAGCTGGAGTGTATTAGATGTTCTTCTGGAGTGCGTTTTCCCATTCAGTTTCATCTGAGAGGAGTCTAATTCATGATCTTCATGAACCAAATTACACCAAAGGTAGCAGCAGGGGACCACTCTCCTTATCCCACTTAAAACACTATACTGTACTGCACCTTCAGAGTGCATCCACAGGGTTTCATGCCTAGTTACCACTCTTATCTTTTACCTTTAAACTACTACAGTAATCGAAGAAGTGTTTTTGTGCTCTTACACCAGCTTCATTGAGATTTCACAATAAAGCAGTTTTTGAGGTGGTACAGTAACAGTCATCACAGATGAAATAAACTGTCAACTCTCACCTGTTAGCAGCTTGAAACACTAACAATGTTGGTAATGTAATAAATGGATTTTATATAAGGTGTTTAAATCACAGATTGCTTTTTCAAAAAGTTGAGGGTAGACTCCATGCTAAATTCTATACAGCCATTGTCTCTTACACCACTGCTTTCTATTTCATCTTGCACATACATACAAAATACAAATACATTTTAATCCAGAGATGTATTAGAACTTCTTTCCAAACTCATTGCCAGATGTTTGCTCTTGTTCTGAGGTGTACTTTACAAGTGAGCGTTATCTGTTCCTAGCCATTTCTGGGTCCCTTTTAACAATAAGAAGGTTGTATCATGCTGCATAAGATTCTGAACAGCAATGATAACTGCTGTAGTCATTGGAAATGAAGGGGCAATCCAGGTAGAAAGCAACAAATTTAGAATCCAGCCTAAAGTTAATAGCCCTTCTCCTGAGTGACTGCTGTTAAGTTCTCATTGATCTAACGGTTAATATCTCTTCTGAAGAATGAAAACAGATTTAGAAACTGAAACTTGTTTCATGAATTGTTCTCTTTAGCCCTTGGTAGTGGGGAATAGTGTCCAAAAAACAGGATGTGGCTTCTCTGGGCATGGATGCTCTGTGAGGAGGATTGTATTAAATGCAAGTTTTAAGTTTGTAGGTCTTTGACGTAAGTGATCCGTGATATTTATCAGAGTTTAGGATGGTGGAAAGAAAGAAGATAGTGTTAGAGAAGCCAGAGGAAAACAAGAGAGAAAGAGGCAGCAAGTATCAGTAACTGCAAATATGATGAAAAAAAGCTGGTGTCTGGAGAATGCAAAATGTGAAGCTGCTTGTCATTCACAAGAGAACTCAGCCTATGTGTTCACTAAGGTAGCCTGAATCGGTCTTATTTGTTTGCTTGGAGTAGCCTGTACTTGGTGCCGTATTTAAATTCTTTGGAATGCTGCTTCTGACATTTCAGAAGTGGGAGGGTAGGAGCAAGAGGCTCCATTTGTAATATGAGTTATCAAATAATGAAACTTCTGTAGTCACTTTCGTCACTAGACTGCAACAGCATTACACAACATGAATTCAGCCTCAAAATACTCCTTGTTCAAGTAGACTGAAAGTATAGAAAGATTGTTGCACCAGTATTGAATCTGACTGTGTCACAGTACCTCAGATGTTATATTTGTACGTAGGAGAAAAAAAGATGCAGCTGTTGTGACACCTTAGGATTTTTAAAGAAAGTTGAAGGGAATCCAAGAGTTACCTGCTACAAGCCAAGGGATGAAATGCCCTCCTAGCCTTAGATAGGAAATCTGTTCGTCCAGAATAGAAGGGAGGTAAAATGCAAGCAGCATGTATCAGGTGGTGGGAACCATTAGGGATTCTCCAAGGGCATGTCATGCCATGCCATGCCTGACCGGAGAGCTTGCTTGGCTGGTACAAGGGCAGAGCAGTGAATGACAGAAGATCACCTGGAGGCACAGGAAGGACAAGATGACATCAGGGAACACCCAACACAGCTTCATCAAGGGTGAGTTGTGCCAAGACCAACAGGAACCTTGCTTTTGAGGAGGTTACTCCCCTAGCAGGACAAGGGGAGAGTAGTGACTGGCATTTACTCTGACTTTAGGCCCGCAACACAGTCTCTGATGATACCTAGCTGGGTGAGGCGTGGACAGGAGAAGGGATCTGTGTGGTGGGAAGACCTCTGCCTCGTGCTCAAAAGGATAAATCCCACCTGCAAGGAAGCTGCTAGAGATGGTTTGGCACAGATCAGTGGTGGGGCTGATGCTGGTGATCGCCTGAAGTAAGGGCCTGGATGATGGTAGAACATGACACCTTCAGCAAAGTTGTGGGAGTCCCTTCCCATCTAGGGAAAGCAAGACAGCTCACGTTCAAAGAACCACAGAAGCACAGAGGTCAGGAGAGACACTTGGAGGTCTCCAGTCCAAGCTTCTGCTCAGAGCAGCCCTAGTTGTGTGGACTTTGTTCAGTCATGTTTGGATACCCTCAAGGATAGAGGCTCCACAGCCCCTTTGGGCACCTTTGCTTTGTCCGAGTAGCTTCATGGTGACAATCTTTTCCTTTTTTATAGCTGGGATTTCTCCCGGGCCTAGTACCACTCGTTCACCTGTGGTCACCAGTCACGTCCATCCCTGAACATTCTCTTCTTGATGCAGACCAGAGGCAGCTTCTTCTGCCCGCTGTTGTCTGCCCCATACCATCTCAAAAGGTTTTGTACTAGGTGCACAACAAGTCTTTCCTGGACTGTGGAGACCAACAGGGGACATAGGAGTCTAGATGAAGTTACCAAAGTGACAAATAAGAGAGAAGGCATTTTCAGTGTTTCGTTGTTATTGTTTTATTGTTTGAGGGTTTTTTAATGGTTTATTGCTCAGTCTTGAGAAGAACTAATGAAACAGCTAGAAAAGACCCTAAGGATGTATTCTAGCACTTCCTCCTGGCACAACTGTAGTCTTCTGCCTTTCCAAAGCAACAGCTGTCTTGTAACATCTTTGCTCAATCTGTTGCTACTGATAATGCATTGCCATGGAGTATCTGGCTTCATCTTCAAGAAGCACTTGCTCTTCTAAGACTTTGGACACCCACAGGAGAGAGAGGAATGCAAAAGCACCTTTGGTTGGGGTGGAGCTTCTTAGCTTTAGCATAATTCAGTGTTTCGAGATGTCTCACCGGACAAGGAGGCGAAGGGAAATGCAAGTGGCAGTCTGCTGCCAGTTTGGTCTTTGCCCGTGTTGTATGATTCTGTTTGTAAGCTGGGCATTTGCCTTTGCCCCGTATATCTGCCTTTGATGGACTTGTCCCAGTTCTCACAGGTAAGTCCTGACAACCTCCAAGCAGTCCTCCAGAAGGGGGCTGACACTGGATTATAGGACAAAGGCAGTTTTGCAAACTGTTTGTAAATCAGTTTTCCCAATTTTGCATAACTCTCCTTTCCTTTCCTATCATTTAGAGAAGCACTCGTGTGTGCTTTGTTGCTGTGCACTGTCTTTGCTCCTCTGGATCCGTTGCATCTTGGGCAAGGCAGCATTGAATCTGCAGGGAAGAGGGAAGAGCAGTAGTCCTGTGTTGATTCTATAAGCAGCAGTAAAAAGCCTGGGAGGAAGATCACTGCCAAAAGCATAGGTGACCACAGGGTTTTCTGACTGATGTATGAAATACTGATGCTGCTTCACATAAAGCAAGCAATTAAAAATTCAGAATGACAGGTTCCATGCTGGAATTCCATGTGCCATTGCCTGCAAATGAGCTGGGAAATAAAAATTGAGGAAAATCTTAATAATCCTGACTACTTCTAACACATCAGTCGCAAAACAGCTTCTGTTCTCCTAAGAGTTTTGGTCTTTCATGCCCAGTTGGTTTATCTCTCTCTTTTTCTTCGTTTTCTATTCAATCTGAGGTCTTTGTCAGTCCAATTTTAACTTTCTTGGTGTGACCACACTTCATTGCCATTTCTTCTTCTTGATGAATGCTTCGTTTGCCCTGCTGAAAGGCAGCTACTGGAACTAGCAGGGAAAGGGAATAGGGAGGGCCCTGGCCACGCTGTCAGAAGTGTGATGCCAGAGTAGGCTGAGCTGCAGGAATTCTTTTGGCAGCACTCTCAGTCAGGGTTAGGAGGATGACTTGCTTTAGGAATGCGAGAACCACTTGGACCAGTTTACTGCGTTTAGATCATCTTTTTTTCACAATACTAGTTAGTGATATTTGTCATTGAAATTAGAATTGTATTAATGATGTAGTATTTTGAGGGGTGAGGGAAATTGTTATCTGCACATAACAGATTTGCTTTGTTCAGAAAGGTTCTGTAAAATTAAGTTAGTTGAGTAAGTCACCCACCTCACTGCATAAGTAGGAAAATGGTGTCCTTTACCCCTGAAATAGGGAGGTGATGCTCTTGTCTGGATTTTTTTTTTTTTTCCTGAATGGGTGAAGCAGTAATTCTCCAATTCACAGGTCTCCAAAGTAGTAGCATGCACACCTTTGCCTGAACCATTTTCCTTTCCCTGAGCAGCATGTCGTTCTCTTCCTGAATGCACCATACCCTTCTTCCCTGAAGCTCCCATTCTGCTTGCTCTGGTGGAGATATTGCACATTACTAAGTTGCATGTTGTCACGGCCTCAGTGCAATTTAGTGTGTGCGATACTTTCACATGAGTGCATGCACACGGGTATGGCTGTGGCTTAAAGTTACTGCAGCTTTCAATTTTGGTGAGGCCTAATTACATGTGAAATAGTCTTAAACCCAGATGAGTATTTTGAGAGATGCCTTGAAATGTGTGTTAGTGGAAGTTTGTTCTGTAATGCCAGGAAGATGGGTCCTGTTTGTTTTCAATTTGAGAAGGGTTATCATTATTTCCTTCATTTTCTTCATTTGCCATGTACACCTCAAATTTGATCAGATTTTTCATTGGTTATATAAAATTACTTAAAATTTATTATTCCTCTAAAGAGGAAATAGTAGTCATATCCTTAACTGAAATTTGCCAGAAAGTCAGAGAGATTTGGTATGAAGAAAACCTATAGTGCCTTGATGGCTGAAATAGGTTCTTACTGTTTTTTCAACTTTTATTTATTAACTTTTAAAGAGATCTGAAATGAGCTACCATGCAAACAGACAAAAAAAAAAAAAATCTCAGCTGTTTAAGCATCTAGCTGGTTTGCTGTGGCATCCCAGCAGTAATGATGGAGAAAATGAGATGGTGATACAATTCCCACAGAAAACAATAATCTTCCAGCATGTTAAGCTAATGCTTAGAAAAGCAAAATGTGTCAACTTGTTTATTTTACTGCAACATTAATAATGTCTTTCAGATTAATTTTCCAAAGACAACTGTTAACTGATTATGTTTTGACTGAATTTTTGCATGCAATGTATATTCTGTAGTTGCAGGAGTATCTTTTGCAGAAATCTTTTGTCACAGAATTGCATTTAACAGGACCTTACTGAAATTTTTAAAGTTCTACTTATGGTGTATGTTATGAGATGGAAATAGAATTGAAAATTATTCTGGCTTAATCAATTTCCTATTCTAAAACTGGGAATAAAAGATACTTACTTGTTTTTAAATTATATGGATGAAGGGAAAGCTTCAGTTACTGAAAAAAACCCCTAGAATGCAGTCTATAAATCTAGAAGAGATGCCACAATGTTTCAGTATGTTTGCAGAACCAAACTCACTGTAACAGTGACCTGATTATCCTAGTGGAATAGATAGTAGTATTTATCAGTTGATTGGTAGCAGTACCAACATGACTTGTTCATAACACTATTTTAGTCATATATATTCTCTTGGGGGGGGGGAGAGAAAAGCATTTATCTTTACCTGTATTTCCTTTTTCCTTTATATCAACAATATTTGTTCTTATCAAACACAGCTGTCTGTATATTATTTTGTGTACACATAGATTTAAAAAAGTTAATCAAAGAATTCAGAGAAAACCAGATATTGAAAGAAAAGGTCAGTAAATAATTGATTTGCTCATACTTAATCTGTACTCTTCCTCCAAATTTACCTGAAGCAAAAAAATTGTTTGTTACTGTACACAAATAATTTAGGTCAAGCACATCAGTCTGTAGGAATTTTACAGTTTACTACCCGTAATTCACAAGACTATGAAAGTCCATAATCTTTACTGTCAGTAAAAAAATTTAAAATATTAAAAAGATTTAAAAGATTAGTGTGGAGAACAGTTTGGTTCTCTACACTACGCAGACTGGTGTGGTCTATTTTCAAACAAACTGATGCGTTATTGAGAGCTTCCTTGTTTTGTTTCAGGCAGTGCCAATATTCTGGCATTTGCTTCTTTCATGTTCTGGGTGGTGGCACATTCTAGATATTCTAACAGCAGTTTCTCTTAGTGCCCTTTTGTAGTTCATAGTGTTGTGACTGCTCAGTTTGCTTGGGACTGAAGATACCTGTAGACATGCAGAAGGCATGGGTTACTCTGTGTGTGTGCACATTTAAACACATAAGCAGCTTTGCATGCAATCTTAAAAATAATGTAATTAGATTACATCTTGGATACCGGTCCTTTAATTGCATATTGCCCTTCTGCAATTGCATATATGTGCTACAACACTGACTTTTGAAAACAGTTATTTGCCTGTCAGAACTTGGTCTTGGAGTGAAAGTTTAGTTGGTACCGTGACACAGACTGTATCAGTAATAACGACACGCATCTGGAATTCAGCTCAGCCAGTTAGATGTTCCCTTTGCTTCTAAGGCAGACCCAGTAGCTAACTGGGATGGGTGGAAATACAAGGGTAACAGAAAGAACTACTAAATATACAGGGAAGAGATCTTCTGTCAGGCCTTTCTAAGAATAAAGGGGTGAGAACTATTTTTTGTATAATGTATTGCAGGATTCTGTGCTTGCATATCTAATAATTCTTAATGTGTGTACTTAATGTTGCAGTTTATATTACTATAACCTTGGTTAGATTTCTGCTGCTTAAAATACAGAATTATTGTAATGTAAGAAGACAGCGTGAAGGCTGATAGAAAACTTCAGGATTTCATGACATTTTAAAGATATAACATCACAGCTTTAGCTTTCTGCTTTTTTGTCATATTAAGTTGAATTTTAAGGTCAATCCATTACTTATTCTCTCCACCAGCATAAGCAGTCAAAATACCCTCTTCTCTATATTTGTGAGTCACAGTATTATAGTAGTAATAATATGAGCAGACTGCGATGGATCTCAAGCTGTATTGAGTCCAGCTAGCTGTTGCTCTCATTCCTGAACTTTTCAAGCTAAAATGGAGATCTGAAAGAATTACATCCCTACAGGTGGTGTGGAGAATAATAAATGTTCAGCATACAGCACCACTGAATGCTAACAGCTAAGAAAGGTTCGAGTTAAGGCTAAGGGGAAGACAGACTGCATAGCTGAACAGCAAAGTAACAATGGCCAGGGAAATGAGAAATTATCCTTTTAAAAGCTGAAGTTTAAGCTAAATGAGGAAAACAAAAGACTCTCAAACTGGAGCGGATAGAAATAGGCTTAAAGGATGGGAGATGGGAGGGGAATTCATTTGCTCAAAGCTTCACAAAATGCTATTAAACCAAAATGACATTTTTCATATGCAGCAGGAGAAGAACTTGGGGAGGGGGGGCTGAGGGATGACAAGGAGTACTCAGCAACAACAGGGCTGCTTCAGGCTGCTGCAGGGAGGAGCTAAATTGATGCTGTGTTTGTTGCTGTGAAGGTAGGTGGAGAGAGTCCCATTGTAAAACTTTTCTTATGGGTGAGCTGCAGCAGAATCTCTTGGAAATTACAGTGACTGTAGAGAGGGTGTAGAAACAGACAAAACAAGCTATAGCAAATTGCTGAGAGTGGGTGATACTAACTTACCAGAAAAAACTCAAGGGCAAAATTCAAGAAGAAAAAATAATGTTCCATGGAACCCAGGAAGTACAGATATGTAAACTGGCCATCGGTACTGTGCAGCAGTAGGAGCTAAAGATACGGACACAGCAGCAGCTGGTGAATATGATGTAGTTAGTTGCAAAGAATAAATGGAGTTTTCTTCACAGAGAGTTTTGCCTTACTCCTCGTGTTTTTTGAAGTGATGAGCAAGCAAGACCATTAATGAGTTGATCTGGCTGCTTTGTTCTACTGAAGTTTCATAAAGGCTTTTTACAGCATCTCTTTCTAAAGACTTTCAAGGCAATTTAGTGATGAAGTAACGGAGAAGGTTTCTGCATGAATAAATAATCATTTAAAAGGGAAGAAACAGAGGACAGGAATAAATGAAGGTAGGGACCTCTACTATTACATCTTTTCATAATTGTCTTGGGAAGAAGTAGTGGGACACCTCACTGACGTTGCAGAACTATTTGAGCTTGTAAGGGTGAGGACTGATTGTGGAATTGCAGCAGGTATGTGGACGCTCAGTTAGAGGACAGTAGTGTCCCATGAATAAAATGACTGATGAAATGTTATGTGTAGATGAGAGTGATGTGTGCAGGTGAAAACCAGTCCAGACTTCACACGTAAACTAATGGCCTGTGTGCTGACTGTGACTACTTTGGTATATCTGCCAGGCATATCTGTGTTAGCTTTGTCTGGCAGGGTTTTGGTATCAGGGCAGGGGCTACAGGGGTGGCTCCTGTAAGAAGCTTTGAGAAGCAACCCTGTCTCCAAGTCAGACCCACCTCTGGCCAAGGCTGAGCCAATCTTCGCCTCTGCAATAACATATTTAAGAGGGGAAAAGCCTACTGGGCAACTTCTTGCAGAGGAGGGCGATGTGAGAGGAACAACTGTGCTGACAGGCAGGTCAGTGAGGATGGGGGGGGGGCAGCTGGAAGGGATGCTGGAGAGCCATTCCCCTGCAGCCCCTGGTGAGACAGTAGGCTAAGTGCCTGCAGCCTGTAGAAGTTAACAGTGGAGCAGATGCCTGCCTGCAGAGCATCGGGGACCCCACACTGGAGCAGATGGCTACACCTGAAGAAGCCCAGGACTCTGAGGGAACCCCACACTGGAGCAGAGTGTTTCTGGGAGGACTACACCCCATGGAAGGGACCCACTCTGGAGTAGTTCATGAAGCACTGCTGGTAGGTGGAGAGGGAAGGACTCATATTAGAGAAGGTCATGGAAGACTGTCTCCCGTGGGAGGGGCCCCATGCTGGAGCAAGAGAAGAGTGTGAGGACTCCTTTGCCTAAGGAGGAAGGAGAATCAGAGAAAATGTGTGATGATCTGACAGGAATCACCATTCCTTATCCCCCTGTGCTGCTGGTGGGGAGGAGGTAATCAGGAGGTGAGCTGAAACCAGGGAAAGGTGAGGGGAAGGTGTATTTAAGATGAGGTTTTATATCTCATTATCCTGCTCTGAATCAATTGGTAAATTGGTGGTGGTCATGTTATTTAAATTGAATCGATGTTGTTTCCCCAAGTCAAGCCTGTCTTCTGCCTGTGACCATAATTGGTGAGTGATCCCCCCCCGTCCTTTGTCTTGACCCTTGAGCCTTCTGTTTTATTTATTCCTCCCTGTCACACCATGGTGAGGTAGGACCAAGCAAGCAGCTGTGTGGTGCTTTGTTGCTGGCTGTCTGGGCCTAAACCACGACAACATAAGACCTTAAGATTTGTTTCTAGAGATGCAGAAACACAGAGTATTACTGACATTGTATGAATCTGCAGTTTGCCGCTTCTCTGAATCACTGTGCACCATTCTGGTTCCTGCTCAGAAAGCTAGGAGGGCAGCAAGACTGATGAGAGGAATGGAGATACACATCGTTTTTGCACAAGTGACTGAGCTGGTTAGGACTCTTCACCCTGGAAAAAGGAATGTTGCACAACTGAGGCTTGCAAAATTAGAATCAGAGTGAAAAGCGTGACTGGGGACGACTCATGGTCTCTTCCAACATAAAATCTTGGGATTGTCAAAAAGCAAGAAAGGTGTGTTTGTTCATGCAACAGGCAGTCTTGACAAAGAATGTTGGAGTTGCAAAAACTTGCAGGATTAGATAAGGTTATGAATAGACAGTAATTGAGAATTAGTAAATAGCCTGCATCAGGTTCATGGTATCACCTCAGGTAGAAATAAAGGCTGTGGAAAAATACTTCCTTTCTTCCTTAGCATCTGCTTCTGGTCTACTGAAGATGGAATGCTGGCTAGACAGACCTTTGGTCTGAAGTACTTTGGCTTGCTGTAAGTTGTGTTATAAGCTCCATTTTAAGAATAATTGTTTCACTTAGTGTCATGATCTGCTCATGATAAAAACTTAGAAATGTTAGAAGTAGTCAATTCAGAAATAACCAATGCTTTCAGATGTGATTCTCAGAAGACTAGTTACAAGTTTATGTGGTATATGTAACTAAAACATGCCAAAATAGTCACTAAAAATAATTGTGAATATTACAAATACAAAAAGTATTGCAAAAATAATCAGCTATAGAATTTTTTACAGATTGAACTACATGTTAATTGTTGTTTTTCAGAGAATGTAGAAGTTTCTGTGTTAGAGAAGAAAGTGTATTTGTTGCTGTGCTTTTTGGACTAGTTGCCTGACATTTTTTTTGGACTGTTTAAAAGCCTGACATTTTGATACAGTCACTGGAGCCCTGTCCTGCCTTGAGAGGTGTAATATTTACATCGGTTACACTGTCTCAAGGGCCTATGCTTTGTTCAAGACTGTGTCACTTCACCTGATTAGTGTCATTATTAGCATCCATATGTTAGAGCTGTTACCTCTCTTTGTTCAGTTGTATCATTCCTAAGGAGGAATTCATTTCAACAGCAAAACAGTTGAAATCTTGTCATGGAGTCAGCTCTGAAAATCATTTGCATATTTATTTTGCTCCTGAGATGATTTTACTCTGTCAAGAAACACACACTGCCACTTCAGCTTTATTCATAGCTGGAATAGATCTTCATGCTCTTTGCTTATTTCCATGTGTAATTTGAAACTGAAAAATAATTAGGGTCTTCTTTGTTCCTAAAAGAACAGAACTGTTAAACAGAGTGAAAGAACAGCTTAAAGAGGTTTTTTTTGCAAAAGGACTTGCTTGAGTCGTTTCATTCTTCAGTGATCACTTGAAATTTGGAGAATCATTGTAGAAGAATACTTCAGTCCTTATGAGATAATAGCTGTCCTTCAGTTGTCACTGGTAGCTTCTTATTTACAACAGATCTTGGTGGTGTCTGAAGGAAGAAAATGAGTTACTTGGTTTTGAAGTGATGGTGTCAACGGCTGTTAGTTCCAGCTGGGATAAGACAGAGCTGTTGTGCAGGGAGGAGTTCCTGCCTTCCAGCTGCAAGTGTGCTGGCTTCTCTCCTGGTGGGAACACAGCTTTTTATGCCACTGCTCTGCAGGTTGGATGGGGAGTAGAGACCTGGGTTAGTTATTTAAAACTAACCCAGCAAACCTGAATTAATAGCCACATTCATTATAAAAACCTTTGTGGCACATAAGAGACACTGCTGGCAGGTAGAAAGAAGAAGGGTGCTCTGGGGATGAAGTGGATGCTTGAGAACAGGGGAATGGGAGGGCTCTTTTCTTGTGTCAGTTCTGATTTAACCTGATTTGAAATGTGATGAAACTGTGCTATGAAGTTTGGAATGCATTGTGTTTGCTTTTATACCTTGAACCCTCTGCTGGTTGATGTAAAGAGCATATTCTCAAAAGAAATTGAGTAGCTGGAGTTTCTTAAAGCATCACTTTGAATTAGTCATCTCTGTATACAGGAAGATTTTGCAACAAAGATACAGTACAGCCCTTGTAACACCTACTTGGGGAAGATGGGAAAATACCAAGCATCAGTGGTGTAAAGATGATGACAAAAGAGTGTAATTGTCTTTTTCTAATAGTGTTTTTGGCTTAGGGTGTTCTTGTTACCCTGCATTTTAATTTGATTGTAAACCACTATAAGGCTTGTTGAGTGTGTTGTAAGGTATTTAGGGAAATGTTAATTCTCAATGATATTTCCAAAGGCAAATACCACTTTTTTGTATAGTTTTTTACTCAATTCCATTCAGCAGCCAGGGTCAATATGCCTTTGTGATGAATTTAGTACAGTAACCAGTAAATCTCTCTTCTGAACTTATTATATGCTTACTCTAATCTTTCTGGAAGCTCCAATTCTCATACTATCAGCCCATATGCTCTTCTTTCCTCCAGTGTTCTGGGAACAGAGAGAGCTAGAAAATCAAATTGAGGTCAAAAAATGAATGCTCTTGAGTTGAAGCTTGAAGCATCCCAGGAGTCTTCACTTTTCTGCCTCTTACCTTTCAGTGGGGATTGTTGTAGCATTAGGTTGAAACTTCTTAAATTTCACCATGTTGCTAAAGGTGAACAGCCCTTATCTTGCAGGCTCTGTGAAGTGAACCTGAAGTCCGGTGGACATATATTTAATGTAAACTTCAGTAGAAGCACAGGGAAGCAGTAGACTTTTTGTGGCAAATCAATAAAAGAGAAAACTACTAAAACCCACAAAACCCATTGAAAAAAGGTGATACTTCCCCTTGTGAAACCTGCAAGGAAGTTCCCTGGCTTTTCAGTGAAGTAGAAAGAACTTTAACAAAAGAATATTTAGGCCAGCTACACAGAAACATTTGACAATTTGACAGAAGTCAAAGCTCAGTAAAATGGAATATGTATGTCTAAGTATGCCTTACACCAGATTGCCCCGAAGTGCTCATAAATTACACATTTGCAGATGACAGCTCTTGCAGGTAAAGTGGTTCATCCAGATAAAGTGCCAAAGTGAGACATGAGCAGCAATTGGATTTTCTGATTTGTGAAGCCTGAATTACTCTTGTATATAAAAGGAAGCTGTATGTATGCCAATAACGTATTAAAAGATGAAATTAATTTACTGTCCTAATTTCACCAGGAAGGTCTGCATTTTACAGATGGTAACAAATTCATTCAGCGTTTGCAAAAGGATGCCACATCACAGCATCAAGATGTGCTATCACAGATGCAGAGTAGCTCTAGTTCTGTTGGTGGAGATTCTGGTTAGTGTTTTCAGCATTACTTTATCTGCCTTAACCATGAAGTCAAATGGATATGAATTTCTAGAAACTTTAAGATAGGTTCTTAGTTTTTCTGACAGAAATGACAAACAGGAGTCTTCAGAGATTTCAGAGTTCTCCTCAGCCACACATGCCACAAAGTAGGATCCCTCATACCTTTTTTCTGACTACTGGAGGCAGACACAAAGAATGGAGAAGAGGAGAATGCAGCTTATTAATTGTGTGTGCTAGATGTAAGGAGCTAGAGAGATGCTGTACTGTTCTACAGTCTTTTACAGGTATATGCTCTTTTGCTGTTGAACTATGTTACGTATCAACTTGCAAAATGATATCAGGCTAGGACATACTTGTTGGTCCGTGATTAACTTTTCTGTTATTCTTCTAGTGTGTCCATAATAAGTAATAGACATAACAGTGTAAAATTTGCTTACCAGCTACATCAGCAAAAGATATGGCAGAACTTGAATTTAAATTTGAATAAAATGAATATGTGGATAAAAATTACACTCATTTGAATGGAAATGTGAAAACTCTGTAAATTAGAATTGCAGTTTTGGATGTTTTCTTATGAATGAGAAACAGTTTGCAGTTATATTCTAATATTGTTAAATTCACAGCAATTAATCCTGGCTGTTGGAATAATTTTTCTGGGTTGTTGTTTTTCTTTTGGTTACCATAATAAGACTTTCTTCCTTTCGTTTGTAGTCTCTGCGAAAAAAAGCTAAAATGAGTGCTTGTTTAAAAATCAGGTCTTTCTGTATCTGTAGAGGGGTATTTTAATTTCAAGTGTAGTTGGTTCTTAAGATACCTGCCTCGAGCCAGAGGCCTCCTCGCATCCTGTATACAGAAATGTAGTTTTGGGGCATACTTACAGAAGTTGTTAAGACCTTGTTAATTTTACTACAGTAAACACTTCTATGGGAAAAATAAGGAGACACCTCGAGGACAGTTTTTAAATAGTTTTGGTAACTGAGATGTACTTGTGCCACTTTTCCTCTGTTGATAGATAGGAAAAGGATTTACTTAATGATTTAATTATAACATGTTGAAATCCTGCTTCTCATAGATTCTATTAAATACTTAGATTTAATGCTTCCTTCTAAAAAATTGTTCCAGATATGTGGGTCTTTTGATTGTTTTTCTTTTTGTTTTTGTGCTGTTTATGGGTTTTTTTTCTTTTTTTTCTTTTTTTTTTTTTTTTGGAAGGACTTGGAAAAGTGCATTTAAAAAGTTTGAAAATTTGGTGTTGCCAGTGAAGAGTTTCAGAAGTTACAGGATACCCTCTTTAGAGCACAAAGAGGTTTCTTTTGGACAGATCTAAGATTTTAAGAGACCAACAAGGCTGACAAAGTTAGCTTGACAAAAACATAAGAGTTTAATGGTCACAAATGTATATTTAGTGCAACCAGGAGAAGCGATGTTTGTTGGGTTTTTCTGCTGTTGGATTCTCGTGATCACCACAGTACAGCTAGCACTTCATCTCTCCAGCTGCCTGGAGGCTTCTGTTGCCAGAGACTCTGTTGTAATTGTTCATGTTCAAAATTCTTAAATCCAACCACAGATAACTTGCACGTACAGGTTAAAGTGTTATTTAGCCTTCTGGTTGTATGGTATCCTTAAATAAAATGTTAACAGATTGATTAGCTTCCCCTCTTTTATATGATGTTTATACTTAACAGAATCAGTTTCAATTAATAAACAGGTTCTTGTTGCAAAAATATTATGCTTTTATAACTTGATATCTTCAGAGCAGACATGAATTAAATGTCACAGAAAATGCAGAAAATTAAGACTTTTGAGTAGCTAAAATCTGAAAACATCTTGAGTTTTTAATGCAAACTCACTTAGTAGTCTTATTTTGGCTTCGGTTTTTGCGGTCTTCTCTCCATCTTGCCATAATTTTCCATACCAGAAGTTTATTTTTCCTATAACTAACCCATAGCTGAGTATTTCACTCTTCAAACTAGATTCTGTGTTTTGGTCTGTGATTTTCCATCTTACTATTATAGGATTTTATCTAAACTGTGAAGTATTCAGGCTCTGAAAAGAGGCTATCACATATTTGTAAATATTTCTTCCTCTTCTTCACACACCACGTATTTGTCTGTCACAGGGTGGATTTGTTATTTCAGGTCACTCTTTAAAGCTTGCTTTTTCCCATACTTGCACTTTCCCTCTTTTTAGGGGGAAAATGGCTGACAACAGTTGTTCCTAGTTCATCTGTTAAATGAATCTCACATTTTGTACAACAGTGTTAATGTGTAAGGTTTATTACACACTCATAACTTCCCGTGGGTGAATGTTAAATAAGGTAACTTTGATTCAGTAGTGATTTGACAATCTGTGCATGCCTTTAGGTGGGAAAGGAGGGCCTTTCCCAAGGGAACGTTGTGCCTTTCTTAAATAAGGGTGGAAAAACTGGCATCATACAGTGGAGAGTTATACCAGTTGTAGAGTATAATTTCTGTGACTGTAGTCCTAGGACACAGGTTTTAAGTTGAGGTATAGGGTACCCTGTACATGTAAATGGGCTAGTGCTGTAAAAATTATACAGCATTTAGCTGCTGTCTTATGAAGCTGTGGTCACACTTAGGAGAGGACAACTGTGTTTTGTGCTCAGCATGTTGGATGTAAATTCAGCAGATTTGAATTAGATTACAGAAGCACAGAATGTTAGGGGTTGGAAGGGACCTTGAAAGATTGTCTAGTCCAGCCCCACTGCCAGAGCAGGATCACCTAGACCAGGTCACACAGGAATGCATCTAGATGGATTTTTAATGTCTCGAGAAAAGGAGACTCCACAACCTCCCTGGGCAGCCTGCTCCATGAAAAAGTTTCTCCTTACGTTTACATGGAACCTCCTCTGTTCCAGATTGCAGCTGTTGCCCCTTGTCCTGTCACTGGAGGTCACTGAGAAGAGCCTGGCTCCATCCTTCTGACACTTGCCCTTTATGTATTTATAGACATTAATGAGGTCACCCCTCAGTCTCCTCCAGACTAAAGAGACACAGCTCTCTCAGCCTTTCCTCATGAGGGAGATGTTTCACTCCCAAACTTTGACTTACCAGATTTTCTGTTTGGTTTTTAGTAATGTAACTTAGAAAACAACCTAGAAACTAGGAATCATAGAATCATTAGGGATGGAAAGGACCTCTGGGATCATAAAATCCAACCATCATCCTCACGTTTATCTCTACATTAGACCATAGCATCAAGTGCTACATCCACTTGTTGTCTAAACACCTCCAGGGATGGTGACTTCACCACCTCCCTGGGCAGCCTGTTCCAGTGCCTAACTGCTCTCTCAGTGAATAATTTGAATAATATCCAATCTAAACCTCCCCTGATGCAACTTGAGGCCATTTCCTCTCATTTTATCATTAGTAATTTAGGAGAAGAGACCAACAGCAGCCTCACTACAACCTCCTTTTAGGTAGTTGCAATAAGGTCTCTTCTCTAGACTAAACAACCCCAGTTCCCTCAGCCTCTCCTCATCAGGCATGCTTTCCAGACCCCTCACCAGCTTCATTGCCCTTCTCTGGACCCACTCCAGAATCTCAATATAAAGATATTGAGGCTAAAATACAGTAATAAGTATGGTGTGCTCTTGTTATTTTCATCTAGAAAGCCATGTAAGCATGTAGGACAGTAAGAGTTTAAGCAGCCTGTTTCACCTCACTGACCAGTAGGTTTAATCTGATGAGAATGGGCAGGTATAGAGGTGTAAGCAGATAAAGAATGTAGAAATGGAAAAGGGCAAAGAAAAGGTAGTTTGTACATAGAATGGTACTGCTTCTCATAGATAAACAGGCTATTTTTAGTAGAGAATGTGGTCTGATGCTTGAGCAGCTTCTTTCAAGGAGTTTATTCCTGGAACCCATTGCACAGTAAAGAACATCATGAGAATTTTGTGTCTAAATGCCTTAAATGACGGATGAGATGGATGCTTATTCTTTTCATAGGAAGCAAAAGCATAAAGGATTTAATGTTACTTTTAGAGTTGCATTATTTGTGGCACTCATGGCTTTGCAGTTTTCAAAGCTTGTGTATGTCTTTATAGTTCCCAGAATCGTACTGCAAATAAAATTTATCAGCTTTTCTTTGGTTGTTTTAGAGGTGTATTTGATGCTTCCCTCAAAATGGCTGGGTTCTATGGACTCTACACTTGGCTGACTCACACTATATTTGGGATTAACATAGTCTTCATACCATCTGGTAAGAACTTGAGAGATTGTAATCTATTCATAGATAATATTTCATAATTATTTATTGTACAAGATAAGAGGGTTTAAACGTTGCTGGTAGTTACCATATCTCTGAGCCTTGCCTTTTTCTGTTTTCACAACACATCCCCTGACAGCTATTTTACGTTTTCCTTTCTTGTTGCTGGGTATAATTCTTTCTTCCTTCTATTCAGTCCAAGTCTTTCCAGGTTTTAACTTCATTCTGTCTGCCTTGGCTTTTGTATCTTCCATAGTTGACAGGTGATGATTTTTCAAGATGCTTAAATGTAGGAATAAATGGTATCATTAAAATACTCAAGATGCCTAAATGTAGGTATCATGAAAATGCATGATAGAGGTGTGCTGCTTATTGTCAGTACTGTTGCCCAACTGTATTACCAGTGTCTGGCTTTCTCTTATTCTTTAATCCTAGCTTTGGAAATGGCTGAACGGTTTTCACTGAAGTGTCTTTTCCTCTATTCCTCTTTTGCCTCTCCTCCCCTAGTAATAGAAGTAACAATAGTAATAATAAATGTACCTTTATGTATGAGGGAACAAAAGGAGAAGCAATAAAGCAGCAAACCCCAATGTAATAGGAAATGGCTGTATTATACAATCCAACTACCTTAAAGGCATTGATTGTTGTTAAACCCACTTAGAAGGGAATTGTTTTTTCTCTTTCAGCTACATAGAAAATTTTAAAAGTTTTTGCTTTCTGGTTAATGGGACCAAAAAAAAGATTAAAAAAGCTTAATTTTATGTTCATTCCTGCTGCATTAAATTATAATGACAGCAGTACTGCATCACTTTAGATTATAGTGGGCATTTGTATAATCAGAATACATAAATCATAGGGTTTATATTTGCCTGGTTTCTCACAGTTCTACCTACGTTATTATGGTTGGCTGCAGGAGAGCCATTAACTTACAATGAGACTTCTGCTTGTATATTTTCTTGAGCATAGTTGCTAATTTGTAGTTACGTAAAAATTTGAAATGTGTATGATTGGTATAACTTTAAATTCTTCTGAATTGGTGCCTCTTTTGGATGTGACACCTTATGACTGACAGTTGGTGAAGCTTTTCTGTATGCGGAATAGTAAAATCCTCCTTTTTTTCCTAAACCACAGCTATAAAACACCACGAGCCTTATGTGGCACTTCTTCAGTGTCTCACAACAGCTGGTAGAAGTGGGACTACTGGTGTGGCAAAAGTGTCAGCATTTAGCTGTTAATATACTTGTGAAATATGTTTCTCTGATCTTTTTCTCACCTTTGCTTCTGTGTGCTCTAGCGTTAGCAGCAATCCTTGGAGCAGTGCCATTTCTGGGGACGTACTGGGCAGCCATCCCTGCAGTACTAGATTTGTGGCTTGTGCAAGGGCAGGGGTGCAAAGCCATTTTGCTCTTGGTTTTTCACCTCTTGCCAACCTATTTTGTAGATACAGCGATTTATTCGGATATATCAGGGTAAGTACATTGAAGACTTTTTAAAGTTAGTATTGTAAAAATGCTTAACAGTCGATGCCTTTAATTAAATGTTTCTGAAATATGCAGAACAGTCTCTTCAAGCATAGGAATAGGCGTAGTGATATCACCTCAAGGCCATGAAGCCTTCTTACTCTAAGTGCCTTTACTTTACCAACCCTCTTTTCTGTGAATTTTGTCACTTCAGAGTTCCGGAGCTCGTTCTTGAAGTCAGCAAAATCAACTGGTTTGTTATTTGCAATTCTAAGAATACCTTTGCTATTTATCTAATCATTGACTAAAGTTGTGTGTAGCATTTTCCTTTACATCACCTAACGCCAGATGATTCTGCAGAACAACCAAGAAATCCATGAGCTAGTTAGGAAGTTGAAAGAAATACTTCAGTTCTTCAGAAAGGATTATGAAAATTCTGAGAATTTGTTTTGAAGCCAGACTGTGCTGTGTCACCATAACACAGAGTAAAAATCTTTTGATCTTCAAATGTGTTGAGACAGGTGTAATTACAAAGCTGGAGATAGGCTTCTACTGAGACACAACAGTTTTCCTGTTGTGGGAGGTAGGCACAAGTTTCTCGAAAAGTCTTGCTGGGTGTTTGGCTGCCTCTATTGACTTGAAATGTCTCCTGGTTTCAGTTTGGAGCTAGGAGATAAAGCAGTGCTGTTAACAGAACTGCCAAAGATACGGACTGCCAAGTTTCACATGTGCAAGACATGTTCATAATCGTGTAGAATATAGATACAAAGTGGTGCTCCTCTAGTTACGGCTTCAGTCTTGATCTTCAGAAACAATCCTAGCAAACTGCTTGGATTGAGGACTTCGTGGTCCAGACTTTGTTACGTGCTGGCACTAGTCCTTCATTTGTGATGATTTTTATTATAGTAGAGTTAATGTAGAACAAGGACTTCAAGTGTTTCAGTTCTGTGTTGTTAGAAATTAGTACTTTTGTTCACTGAATATAATTACACTGAACAGAGAGAATCTAATGATGATATGCACAATATTAATAATAATTTTCATCGTTATTTTGCATTAATTAAAGACAACAGGTGAAGTATAATCAAATTTTGATATATTTTTCCAATGATAAATTGTGGATAAATGTAAGGCTGGTAGCTGTTTAACCAGCAAATAATTCTTCTGCTTATTAGAATACATCTTTTGACTGTAGGGCTCTGCAGGCTCTGTTTACTGTCCAGAAAATATATGTGGCAGGAATAGATTTTTCTGACAGTGGAGCAAAATTGTATTCTTCCCATTAAATAGAACAGTCAGCATCACACTGTCTTGCAGATTAGACTAAATCTATTGGAAATAGCTGTAATTAGGTTATGCAGGGTTTTCCAAAAGCATTACATTTATACTGTAGTCCTATTTCATCAGGTGATCTGTTGTTTAATTTACCAAAACAGCCAGAAGAGTATTTAAATGGAAGCAAATGCTGAAAAAAAAAAAAAAAAAAAATTTTTAAAGGTTTAGAAATGAATTATAAGTCTAATGGTGGAGAAATACAAAACTTTAAGGTCAAGTCTATCCTCTCAGAAAAAGAGTCTTGCCCAACCAGTAGGTTAAACTTGATTGACATGATTGAGGTGTGTATGATGATGGTCATGTTTCATGGTGTCATTCTTCACACAGTTGTGATGAGGGCATAGACTGACAGTGTGGGTGTTGGGTAGAAGTCAGGACCATAGTAGAAATCTGGTAGAAGCTGCCAGAGCTCTAAACTGACTAGCTAGTATTTTCACCCCATTACACTTGGAATTTAGCATCCAATTTTCAGGAAGTTGCTCTAAGTTTCAGCTGTAGCTCTTTTTTTTTTTTTTTTTTTTTTTTAATAATTCCATATTACCATCATTATTTTAGCTATAAGATTAAGCATGACGAGCAGGTTTTGTGTAACTGCTGTTGATAGGATTAGCATTGTGCGCGCAAACTGAATATGGAAAAGAAAACCAGCATGGCTTATTTGCTGCCATAATAGTGTAAATAGTGAGTGTCTGTAGTTAGCTATGTCATTTTCTAAGCTGAATTAAACCTTATGATCAATTCATATTTTGTAATTGGCAATGATGGTGGTTGTTGTTCTTAATTTAATTTTCTTCTTCTTGTGCCACAATTGCAGAGGTGGTCATCCTTACCTGACAGGTCTTGCAGTAGCTGGTGGAGCATATTACCTGGGACTGGAAGGAGCCATCATAGGACCAATTCTACTTTGTATACTTGTGGTTGCTTCCAACATATACAGTGCCATGTTAGTGAGTCCCACAAATTCAGTACCCACTCCATCACAAGCAGCATGGCCATTACAGATTTCCCGGTAAGTTGTATATGTCTTACATGTATGCATTAAGTTTCTACATAGATCAGTGTATGTACACACAGGTATAGAAGAATGTGTGCCTGAGTTTTACATGTGAGTGTGCACACCCATCTACATGCGTTCTGAAGTGTTTGGTGAACGTTCACCTCTCCTATATGTTAGAGAGAAAAACGATGATAAAATACTCACTGCAACTTGTAAGTTTGAAATGTTTGTTTAATGTCTCTCAGCTTCTTATAGAAGGCTCTTTTAGAGAATTCACTGATAATACCTTTGTATCCTGTAATTTATATGTTGTCATTGTGGTAGGAGATCCTTTTTTCAGTGTAAGACTATTATTCCTGGAGGTCTAATAGTTAGTGTTCTTTGTCCTTAATAAGAGGCTTGCCTGTACGTGCTGCATTTTTATGCGTTGCTCTACAATACTGCAAAATAGTAATGGGCATACTTGAATTTAAAAAACTGAGATAATATTCTATGCCATTATTCCATTAAGAGTATGATCTCGATCGCTGTCTTTATTGAAGTTACTGAACGTGGAATAGAGAAATATCTCTTTAAACTGTATAGCTAAGGAATGGGATGAATAAACTCCTAATTGAATACTTAATTAGAGTTGGAAATCATATTGTGAAGTTATTAATAACTGTAGACATTTTAACATCTCTACTGTCTTGTTCAATTACATAGGTTAGCTCATTATACATATATCTTAAAGAGGATTCTATGGTTGTCAGAAATAATCCTTTGCTTCATTCTCATGAATAAGGTTGCCATCTTTCATATGTGTAATTTAGGAGAAAAGCCACTCATTGGACCTGTCTGTAGTCTCTGACTTGTAGATGTTATGTTCCAAGACTTTCCATGTATGCCGTAGGGAGAGCTTCCCACAGTATGCACAAAAATCTGCATGTGTGTTTGTTTGGTGCTTACTTTGTGGGAAAGCAGATGGTTGTGATCATGCAACAGATTTGGGTCTTACTTTTTTCCACCCCTGCCTACAGGTCATCAAGAGAGAGTCCTGAGGAGATTAAAAGGGCTGCAGAGTGATAAAGGTGCGGTGCTGCACCCATTCAGCATCAGAGAATCGCTGTCTTGAGTTCATAACAGCCACAGCCTTCTGTCCCTTTCCAGCTGTGCCAAAGGGCAGCTCACAGGGAAGCACAGCTTGGGGCTTAGGAGACACCACTTCTCGGACATCTGCTGGCCTTACATTATTGTGCACTTCGTCTCATCAAGACAGAATGTGTACTTCCCGTGGCTTTGCATACTAAGGGACAGTTCAACTGCCTTGTTGAAGACCCTGAAGAGCTTATGTCTTCATAAAAAGAATAGTTAAGAGGACAGGTATATCCACTGGAGTCACTATCTTACCTGCTGAAATTATTTACTTGGCTTTTGTTTATTGGGTTATTTGTGTTATTAAATTGTAGCTTTAAAGGAAGCTAATCCCAAAATAATTATTCTTGGTTAATATGGTAGCAGAAAAGGTGTAAACCACTCATTGTTAAATAAAAACAGAACATAATTATTTGCTGTTCCACAAAGTATTTCTTCAGAGGCTTTGACCATCATCTGTAACCCATAACAACAATTAAATATCATCCTCTTATATGCACTGAAATTTAATGTTGTTGGAGACTGGTATTTCTAATATCTGCCTGAAATTAGTTAGATGTGCAAATTGCTAGATGTGGATTTTCCTCATAGCAAAATAGGAGGACTGTTTAAATAGTTTAAATCTTGCCCTCATTTGCAGTGAAATCTGATAGTATTTTGCTGTTTACCCACCATGCCAGTGGAGTCGTCATGTAAACTAAATTTAATCAAAGGCCTTAAGTGTTTTCAGGCAGAGGGGATGTATGATTGTCAGGTCTGCTTCCAGTAATAGGAAGAAGTTGAATGGGGATTGTTTAATGTTAGTTTTCAGGTGCCATGGCTGAGTTCAATTAACTTGTCAAACAAATTTAAGTGTATTCTCGGAGAGGGAGGGGAGAGAGCATCGATTTTGGATTAGTTTAGTTTGGGCTTTTTCTCCTGTGTGCCTCTGGTCAAATATCTTAGTAATGTATAAGATATATCTTACATATTAAGATATAACTTAATAATAAACAGAGTTTCTTAAATTGCTGAAATGGTGCGTTGCCTAGGTGACAGCATCAAACTCCTCTCGTGCATTTTTCCATGTGTAATTTTGCTTAAATGCAGTTTTGGTGACATTTAAGGCCTTTTGTATTGATCGTTGAAATATTTTGACACAATGGATTATATAAATGGATCTTTTTTATAAATGGGAAGTGGGGGGTTTTGGTAGAAGTTTCGTACTTGAACAGCTTTTCAATAGATACATTGAGGCCCTGGGTACCACGTAGCAGATGCATATGCTTAACCAAAGAACCACCTTTCAGTTTCTAGTAACTTCTCTTGAGTTTATGTCAAAGTTTGATTGACAGTGACTTATACAGAATACCGATGTGTGTTGCATTTACTGTTGACAGTAACACAAATATTAGAACTAAAATCTGTTCTTATCTAGGGCTAAGGATGTCTAAGAATTGTGTACAAACAGCTCTTGGTAATGTAGATGTTTGTTTTAGTCAAGTTGTAAAAGTGCTGATAGATTTGGAAGGCTTTGAATGTCATGATGCTGTATGTATTTTTACATTGTTTCTAAAATACATTGCTATAGAAAGTGATTGGAAAGTACTCTGATACTAAGCAACAAAGTCCTGCTAGAGGTTTGCAATAAACAGGCTGCCACTTGAGACACAAATAACCTACTCTTCAGAGTTTCAAAATCAGCTGCTGCAATGTTACGGGTTAATTTTTATGTTTAAATGGGGTGGGGGTTGACTATGCTGGTTTTACACTTGCAGGTTTGTCTTTGGAGGACAGACTCAGGCTTAATTAGTCGTTTGACTCAAGTTCATCAAAAAGATGGAAATATCCCATTTAATATTTTAAATTCTGAAAGACCTATGCATCCATTCCAGATAACTGAATAGGAGGGTGTATTGCTTGAATTAAATAACAGGCTTGTGGCTTTCTTTCCTTGGTTTTGTGGCTCAAGTAAAATATTTAATGAAACACATTTTTCTAATAGTTGCTGGCTAGGGTGGACAATGACAAAGAACCAGAGGCTGTCACTACATATTCTTGCAACATTCTAACCAGCTTGAATGAAACCACCTTCATACTTGGGAAACCTCTTTTTTTAGTTCACAGTTCTGCACTGAAATGTTGTGTTCTCATTATAGATTCTTGTAGGAAGCATTTACAGGTTAATGGCAAGAAATATACATTTTTAATGTATTTCCACTTTTCCATTGTTCCTCTTTGCTCACTAGTCAAGAAATTTGCTATCCCAGTTATTTGTGAAGCAATCTTTCAGATTCCTAAGGTACTTAACATGGTCATTTAAGAGTCATAAAGCATTCTTTTACTTAAGTTTTCCTCTTCTCTCCCTTTACCTGACCTCCATAGATCAAAGAAGGGTCTCTGCTGTGAAGATTAAAATCATGTTTCAGACACAGTTATCTTCAATAATGTCAAATCAATAAAGTCAGCTGAGAAGATAGGTTCCTGTTCTGAAATTTTCCTTTCAAAATGATTTTGTACAGAGAATTCCTATCTGATGTGTGCTTGTTAGTTTGCTCTCCTTTGAAATGAGGCTTCATATTGATGCTTCCTGCTTCAAATTCAGCTAAGACTTGCTATGCAGTACCATCCATAGGACAGTCTTTCTCAGTAAATGTAGCTTCAGGAGCTCTTGCTGTGTGCCATTCATGGTTGATGAACCAATTGTATGGTTCAGTGGCGGTACGGTAGCAGTATACTGCCGAAAAGAAAAGAAAAAGGAGAAAACAACCTCCCGATAGTATCTCCTTCGAATATGCAGTATTCACTTCATTTCCCCAAACATCACCTTATGAAAAAGTGTACCTTGATTATTTAGGGTTTATCTTTAGTGAGTATCTACCAAGAGAAATAGAACAATTTGTCCTTGCATATTTAATAACCTATTTTCTGGAAAGATTCAGCCTCTTTAGGAACAGTTTAGTTTAGATCAATCTCATCCTAATGTAAAAATAAACGAGTCATTTTGACTTCTGGTCATCATAACGTACCAGTTTCTGGTTCTATCTGTAAAAGCAAGCAGCAGCTCCATGGGATAAGCTTTTAGATGGCTTCTGGGTTTCAAAAAAAATACCAAACAAGCAGGGAGTGTGGGGGTGTGGGGAGGGGAAACTCCTCACACACCCCTTTCTGTACTGGCATTAAACTACAATTATCTCACAAGAGACCATGTTTTTTCTAATGCTTATGGGCAAGATGTTGATGAGCTTTACTGTAAACAGGCATTCCAGGAGCAGGTTTTTACTTGCATTTAGTACATGTAGTATTCAATTGAATAAAAACAATTTAGAATTCAAAAGTAAATGCTTGTAGTAAACCAAGACAATGTGATTTCGTAGTATTATAATATAGAACTGTGCTGTTTCTTACCACTCTCTTATAGCAATCAGGCTTGACGCAAGTAAGCGAAGTGCCAAAGGGCCGGTGGTAACTGTTTCTTGCATTGAGTCTAAGTGATCCCTTCTTCCCCTTCCTGTACCTTCACTAAACGTTACTGTGCTGTAGCAGACCTAGCAGAGAGAAGTGAATGTGTGCCACTTTACAGCCCAGCATGTTAACTTCAGGTCGATGTAAATACTGGCTGAATTGAATGCATGAAGCAACAGGCAAGAATCTGGCACGTACTCATTTTGCCACCCTTGCTACAGTATGGAGACTTTCAGCACGGACACACCGTGGCCAGTTGGGAGCAGTAATAACTTATTTCAAAAGACTGAAAAAGGGGAAAACAAACCAAACCAAAATCTTAACATTATAGTCACACATGCTACATATTTTTTCAGAAATTAAGCTGATATCCACATGTCTAATAATGGAGACAGCAGTGAGGTACTTCCATGTGCAATGGTGAATGTGCTTGCAGCTCAACCAGGGTACATTCACGTTTGTCTGACTTCAAGGACAGTGTAGCTTCTCTTCAGGACTGTGGGGAGAAAGGTATAGTTACCTGTATTTTGTCAGGGATTATTGGATGAGGAAATCCATAATCTGTTTAATTAAACAAAATAACAAAAAAGCATTCTGTAGGGAAAATTGGATGCTGTCTCAATATTATACATTGTGGTTATCAGTGTAACTTCTGAGACAGTTATATGGCTGCAGAGGTAAACAATGTTTTTCAGAAAGCCTGAAAATACAAAACTAGATAAAATTGTTTCCCAGTAAAAGCAGCAGCAGACTTGCTACACTGCTAATCCCTAGTACTGGTGACAGAACACCGCAGACTGTGCTGCTTTTCCTGCACACCCAATACACTACAGGTGGAAAAATACCACTATTCTACTGTGACTCCATAGCTTTGTGTCAATGGTAGAAGGTGCTCCCACAATTGCCTTTTTCAGACACTGCATTTATATTATATTGACTTCAGTTTGTCACTGCAGATTGTGCCACCTTTATGGATACTACCTCTGGAAACAGCTGCATCTTCCTTCAGAAGGTGCAGAAAGCTGTTGGGATTGGAGTTTGTATTCATTATGTATAATAATGGAGGTAGCATTCTTCTAGAGGTGCAGTTGTTTGCCTTGAAGTTTGTGATTTTACAAGACAAGAAGGATTTCCCAGTGAAATAGTCTTTATTGGGTGACAGCTGTCATCTTTTAAATCCATGGATGCATCATTTTGTGAATTTGTATCTTGGTTTGTTTTTCAAATTTTTTTTTTAAATTATTTTCGTTTTATCTTTTTACAGTTTTTGGTGAATTATAGTTTAGCAAATCCCTTATTATTTCTACTTCTAAAAAAACCGGAACTGCGTAAAACTCTTTAACAAGTGCTAGGGGAGCTTGATCTTTAACCTGATACTGCATATCTGTCACTTTTAATAAAGTACCTTATTTTTTATGGTAAAATCTGCAAGCTGCTTTCAAGTGATAAACTTGGAAATGTAAAAACAAAATAAAACTGCAATGTGGAAAGTAAAGCTGGTATTTTGAAACCAAAAACAGTGCCAGAACTGATGGATGAGTATATTCAGGGATTCTACATTGGGTTTGTAAATGTATATATTGCTATGCAGGACTATATAAATAGCAGCTGTGTCCATCCTATTCAGACTTTAACTAAAATTTTGTTCGAGATTTTTATTTCTGTTTTAGATACCTTAGGAAAAAAATATTGCCTCTGTATAGGGGTAACAAGTAACACTTTGTAGAATTAATGTTTACTTGATAAAGGTTGAGGAAGAGCCAAGGAAATGCTGATTGGATGACTGGAATTGTTCTGTTTTAGTAAATATTAAGTCAGATAAAGCTGGTTTTCCATCTAGTGATACATGGCTAAGAGATTACTGTTCCTGGAAGTATTTGCTCACAGGTACTAAAGAGCTACCAAAATTAATTGGTCATGAAATAGGTCTTCGGTTCCCTAGTCTCTTAACCTCTTCCACACCTTGCCTGGTATCTTTTTTTGAATCTGGTTTAATACATGGAGTGTTGCTTCAGTCTCTTTTGGGATCGATTCCAGGACCTGAAGGGCATGCTTTGAATGTCCATACCAAAATAGTATGTCCAGTTCAGGAAGGACTTGTTAACTGGCAAGTAAACACATCCTTGATGTGCTCTGCATATGGATGGACTTGGACAAACGTAATTGATGTTGCGCTGAATTAGAGATGGTTCTTTGAATGTAGCACTATGTGGAGACATCAAAGCTAGGCCTGAGTTAGAAGCAGGGTGTATTGCAGCAGGATGCACACGCGAGCTAGCACAGAGTGCTCTAGCATCTATGTATACATCTCAAGAATTTTCAGCATAATGGTTTTAAAGCAAAAATGTTGATTTCTTTTCCTAGCCTCACTTTTTGCTGCTTGACTGTTGTACACAATGATCCAATGAGGACCTAAAGTCAAAGTTACTTTTCATGGTATTGGTGTAGGTTAAATGTAAGAGGCAGCAGAAGGCTAAAAAGGAGCCACAGATCAACAGTGAGTTAAGTTTAAGAACCGATATCCAGGCCATAAGGTTGAAAAAACAAACCCCAAATTTTTGGCCTCCTTTCTGCCAGTCTCAGCCCAAAACTGAAGCTTTCTCAAGAAGTATCAGCAACAAATATTTTGTTGTTGTTTATAACTTACTGTCTGTGTAGATCAGTGTTTTAAATTTCCAGTATCATCACTGGTAAGTTCTGCAAGCATACCATTTTTTCTGATTGTTACCTTTAAGAAAAAATTTCTGTGCTTCAGTTATAGTTGGAAACCAACATTTTTATACTAATAGTTAGGTGTTTACCTATCTATCTATCTATAGAGCGATATATAGATGTGTTAACTAGTGTTTGATGTTTTGGTCAGAAGAGTAGGGAAGGATTTTTTTCCCGTTTGGTAAATTTCACAAAACCAAATCCAAAGAAACTTCTGACATTGGGTTTTAAAACTGGCTAGACCTATTCAAACCTAACAGCAGACCTTTTGCATTACAGAACATGAGTTGTTCCAAAGAGTGCATTCCTACCCAGAACCTGTGGGGATTTGGAGCAATAACTTCTATCTGTTGACACAAATTTTGTCTGTAAAATGTACATGTGATAATTCTTCAGAATGGAACTATGTTCAAAACTAATGTTACCATAATTTGGTTTGGTACATTACCTGCTTTTGCATGTGTAACATTGAGAAATATACCCCCTGTGTCCATCTGTGGCAGAATAAAACATGTGAGTTAAGATTGAGAAGTACCCTGTAGACTCGAGGTATTTAAAATAAGTAATTTTGATTGTGTGCACCAGTCCTCTTCCTAATAATAAAGGGTTTTGTAGCAAGTTAAGCTTTTAACTTAATATTGTGTTCACACTGCAGTCCTTTGTACACACAGAATGGTTAATATATTTTGAAATAAAACTCTGTTAATGTAAGAAAACTGAGTTTGGTTTGAATGATGGGATCTTTGGAATGAGCCACACAGGCAGCAGTTAATCTGATGAAATAATAGGTTCACTGGAGATGAAGTATAAATATGTTAGTGGATCTGCAGTCGCTGAGCATAACTTCATTTCACTGAAAGAAGCCACCACTTCTCTTTTTTCCCTTCACATTTCCTGCAGGGTAAGGAAGCACATGTGCCTCAACAGTAACTATGGGTCAGCTGGCACCTGGCAGCTTGCTACACTGCCTGCAGTAACTTAACCAGACCCTACAAAAAACTTAGGTTCAGCAGCTGTAGGTAATTCCAGTTACTTCCATTATGGCTTACTCTCTGAAATGGAAATGCTTTTTTAGTGTCCAAGCATGATTTTAGATCCTTCTATTGACTATAAAGCAAAAGTGATCAAATCCTCCCTGCATGACTGCTCACACCTTTTGAAGAGATGGCTCATGTTCCACTTTTCATCCCTTTCACTGGTCTGTGACCAGACTCATTGCCTAAAGTAATTCCTATAGCACAGTCAATTTTCGCTAACATCTCCATAGTTCTCTGAAAGGGTCACACCTTGTTTAGTTTAGTGCATACAACGTGGGTTTTTAGCAATTGTTGGTAGTAACACAATTTTTTTTTTTTTTTTCAGATTGGGGCAAGTCTGCCATGATGCTCAGAATTCCTTTTAAGCTGGAACCAAAAAGGCATCAGGCAGCCCCAAGTACATACATTTCTGCGGAAACTCCCTAGCTCTCATAAGGGTTTATTTTAAGAGGCTTTAATGTGCAGACACAGTGAGTGGCTGTATTAAGAGAAAACAAGTAAGGTTCTGTTCAGCACCTTTATCAGTAGATAAAGCTTTGTAATGATGTGTCACTAGTGAAGCAGCCTATTTGCTCAGCTTCAACTGCCCCTTCAAAGTAGTTCAGGAGGTACATGTCCAGTAGAGTTAAGTAATGTATTAGGGGTGGAAGGGTAGAGAATATGTAAGAGTTCTCAAGAAGATACAAAGGCAAAAAGTGTGTTCAAAGAAACATGTTAATGATATATGTTCAGCTTGACCTGAGGTATAATTCAGAAGATAAATCTTTCATTCTAAGTAGTCATCATCACTTTGAAATTACAAATTTATTCTTCGGAGAATTCAATTGGCTTGATTTTTCTGGTGCAGTAATTTAGACTGTAGTAGATTTCCTTGGAGATTAATTTCTCATACTGATGGCCTTTAAAAAAACAAAAGCAAACAAACAAAAAAAAAAAAAAAAAAAAAAAAAGGAAAACAAACAACTGCCTCAAAAAAAAAAACCAAAACCAAACAAACAGAAAAAAACAACTGATCAACACAAGCCAACTGTCTTAGCCTCAGAACAGAGTCAGCTTTGCCTACTCGAGACCAGAGTTTGTTATGGCACCTCTGTCACTTTTGAGGAGGATGTGCACTGCTTACACACAAGCTTCTGAAGGCCTCCCCCCTCAGTTCTTGTTACAATTTGTTTAGCATTAAAAAAAGTGCTGGGAAGGGGTGGTAAAAACTCCTAGTTTCAGCTGTTAGCATTTAATTAAAATGGGAGAGGAGTTCTGTGGCAAGTAGCTGGTGGCTGCTTACAAGATAAGTCTGTTGTTATTTTGGGACTGGTGGGAACTAAAACTGGAGGCCTTTACCATATATTGCATTTTTTCATCCATTCTGAAATAATTACTGTTGTATAAATTATAAACTAGAAAAAAAATCTTGTTTTCTAATCTATTTTTCAATTTTTTTTTAAGAACAGTGACACAAGAATTTCCTCTCCCCATTTAGTGAGTGAAGCCAAAGCAAACGACTGCTGCACTAAATGCCACGTCTGCCTGTGTCAAAATACACTCTCTTGTATGTGCATTTATTTTTAATATCTAGATGATAGTAACAATTTTATGAAACCTCATGTCTAGATAACTGTCTGTAAAGATGTTTGCTTTGTAAGACTGGACTATCTTCCTAGACAGTGAATAGACAGCCAATGCCTTCCATGTGAAAAATCACACTGAAACTTTCACCGAACACTGGTAAATTTTCCAAAGATCCTTTTCAACTGTTTCTATTTTTTCTGCTTCAGATTAGGGATACACTTAAACTTTACTCTTTAATGAAATAGCATTAAAAAGTAATAGTTGGTAAGTTTTTGGTTTTGTTTTTTGTTTTGTCATGAACATTAAGTCCCTTGTTCACAAGATGCTGAACAGCAGGGAAAAGACCACTGTGATAACGAACGTTTGGTGCTTTCATAATTTGTCAGCAAGTATCTTTCAGCTCAAGTTGTCTGATGGGTTTTAAGGAAAATCACACATAATCTTGGCTGTCCTGACTTAAAGCCCTCTTGGGGTTTTTTTGTTGGTTTTTTGGTTTTTTGGGGGTGGTTTGGGTTTTTTGGGGAGGTTGGGGGGGTTGTGTGTGTGTTTGTTTGTTTTGGGTTTTTTGTTTATTTGTTCAAATTTTTAAATCTTTGCATGATCCTACTGAGCACATCCTTTTTTAAAGCACTGCTGTTGCTGACTACACACTGGGATTGCTCCAAGAACTAGAGAGAGGTTAGGTTGCAACTTTTTCATCTTAGTTTGCATTTCTCAGTTTTCACAAGAAAAAAAAAATGTTTTTTATTGTCAGGGCTGTGAATGTAATTGGTTTTGTTTAGAAAAGCTATACTTTGGTAATTTGGGCTTGTTTGAACTTTAACAGTTTCTAGGGGCATTCACTCTTTTGCTGGTGAGTTAAACTTGCTGTGTCCAGTCTGGGACTAAGGATTGAAAGACTAAGAGCATTTGCTATGGAGATTTAGAAGTTAATGAGTAACTAGTGGTACAAACAAGTTAATGATCAGCAGATTAACAAGAAGCACCATGGCAAAGAAATATTTCCATATAATTCTCTTCTACCTCTGTTTTACCAACAGAGGTAACTGACCCGTTACAGTTTAAATAATTAATCTTTTCTAAGATGCCATAGTCAATGTAATAATAGTGATGTATATGTCTATAATTGCTGTTTAAGGGACACTTTATCCAGCTAAGTTTATCAAGATAAGGGGATTTTCAAGAAAAGACCTACCCTTAGTAGCTTTAGAACTTAAATAAATTATGGTAAAATTAGGAAATGGCAGCCTTGACAGCCAGAACCATGCCAGGAATTTTGGCATTAGACTGATGACAGGAAGGCTTTACAGGCTAAAAGTCAAGATAACACATGTCCAGTGGGTGTCATGGCATAGAGCAGCTCCCAGTCAGTGTCCACAGACATGTTACAAGTCTGTGGGTTGCCAAAAAGAGAACAAAAAAATTGAATAGTCTTGACTGATAATTAAATAACTATTTCATTATTTTATGTTTGCTGGTTGGAAGTTTGCTGCAGTCTTTTGTGACAATGGGGATATTGGTCTTGCAGTGAGAACAGTGCGACGCTCCAATATGACTATGTGGTATGAACTTCTACTACAGATTTTACTTAGATGTTACATTTCAAACCGTCTGTACAATTCAGAAAGGCGATCTAGATCTGATTTTTATCAAAGGAAATAGTTGCTTAGATCCCTGTCAAAGAAAGGTCCTAAAAAAGCATCTTTCCCTGAGGTGTTCCAGAACTTTTTCTTGGCCGAGACAGTGCAGTTCTACTCATTTCAGTTCAGCCAGGTGAAAATCACTGCTTCCTGTTCAGGTGTCTGAGTAAAAGCCTATAACCAGTATATATCCCCATGAGGAGGCAGTAATGTCAGATTTCTTCTTTCTTTAAGGTAATAATCTACAGAATTTTTCAAAGAAATTCTGTTCTGTGAAGTGCAAGGCTGCTGGCTTTCATCAAATGCTGGTTTTGCTTTAGACTTCCATGAAATGAGGCGGTGGCAGGGGAATTCAGAAGCTTACACACTGGGAATGTCAAATATTTTCTTGTATGCTTCTCAGTGGTCTGTAACTGACATGAAGTGTTATTTCTTTGCTTTATGAAATACTGGTAGTAGACAGTTGTAGCTAGACTGTCATTGCTGTACTCCTGCAATCGTTCAGCAGTAGTTAGTCTACTCCCATTTTTCAGTGCACCCTGACAAACCCTAAGCTGCCTGTACACTCTAAAGCCAATTTCTTTGTGGAGTTTTAAACTAAAGATTTTTGTTTGTTTGTTTGTTTCAAGGATGAAATAAATTTTATTTTCTCTTTGCAGTATTGCCAATTATTGCAAATTGATGAAGTCCTATATGTTTTCCTATGCCATATTTATCTCAGAAAGTGTCAACCTTATGCCTGTGTGTTCCTAATAAAACTATGGAGATGGCAATTAATTTGAACTATGCTTGCCATCACCACTGGTTTACACGTATTAAAAAGCTTGCCTTCAAAGCAATTCTGCTCTTATGAGAGTAAATTCATGTCCTTTGGTAACAAAACCTTCCACTATATTTCATTCTTGGTTCAGAATGAACTACCTTGCACTGGTAGTTATTAAGTAGATAAACAGAAATTTCTGAGTAGCTGTACGGGAACATTGGATTCACCTGGGTACTTTCAACTGTCATTACTCTCTTTATCTCTCAGAAATAAACATTTGAAGAAAATGATTCTGAGGTTAAGTTCTTCCAGCTGGGAAAAATCTACCATATCCATGGCCACAGAGCAGAGACAGTCCCTTCTTCCTAGATACATCAGCTTATTTCTACAGTTATGTCCTATCTTTCAAAGTAGAAGTGCTCTAAATGTTTGTATGAATTAAAATAAGTTTTTGCTAAACTGAAATGATCCTTGGATAAAAGGGATTCCTGCCTTCCAGGCAGCTGTGCACATGTCAAGTCTTGCCTAAGGAAACAATTCCCTTTTGATTGACCATGAAGAATTTCATTGATCTGGTAGACTCTTGTGAGAGCTGACAAACACCATGTCAAACTAACATCAAGATTAAAAAATTGGTGACACATTATGAAAACTACATGAATTGTAAACTAGATAAATGACTGTAGAAAGCATAAATGAGAAGACTTATTCTAGAAAGTATTGCAGTAGGTTCCTGTGAAAAAATGCTCTTGGTCTATCACAATATTGTTGATGTGTATCAAAAGAGGAAGATATAATGTAATTGCTTTGAAGGTTAAGTGCAATAACTCTCAGCATTTGCAATGACAGAAATTCTTCTTGAGAAATTTTGGTTACTTGTCAAACTGTTCTTATTTTAACAATATATACGTTAATAGAGCCAAATGCAAGGTGCTGCATTCAGAATGGTGCATCTATTATGAGGATTATATTTGGGAAGCCAATGTCATCTGTAAGTGTTTATGGTTCAGCTTAGATATCTGACAAGATGAAATTTCCTGGTATTGGATGATGGTTAAAACAAATATGATCCTTGGATGTGAAAAGAAGAGAGCACCGGGTATGTGCCTGTGACATCAATAGCAGAACTGAGGAAATAATTAGGCTAGTCCTGAGGCTCATCCATTGAAAATTATGTTAGATAGCAGAAAAAGTTCTGAAACAAGAGAAAAAGGTTACTCAGGCCTGACAAATTTTCTTCTAATAAGAGTCTAAAGAAACTCCATATTTGGAGTCTGGCCAAGAAAGGGGTTATTGATGGTGGCTTGATCAAATGCTAAGGAAAAGGAAATTTAAAAATCAAAGGGTCCTCCTTTCCAGTAGGCAAAAAATGTCAATATCAGGTAGCTGGAAGTTGGTCCTAAACAGATTAGGACTAGAGTGAAGGCTTATGTTTTAGCAGTAATTAACCAATGGAAAATTCTCATTGATGAAGGTATTATTCATATGTGAAGTTTTAAAATAATTCATTACACTATCTAGGACAACTGAGTTTCCGAATGAAAAAATCCCATGGTCTCTGCTGTGTACGTTGGAAAATAGGGTCTGGAACAATCCTTTGTCACAGAATTTTGTGAATGCTTAAGATAGGGAATGTTTCATTCAGATAGACCCCCTCATGTACCAAAATCATCTGTAGTTGTCTGCAAAGATAAGCAAGGCCTGCTGTTGTGGCAGCTGTGAGATCAGAACCTGAAATTTCATGATAGTTTCTTGCATCCTACCGATCTTTGTCCTTTGATGCATCTTTTTATTATAACACAAAAATGGTGGTTGCAAAAAAGGCATTTTACTGGGGATTTAGGACTGGAAATAGGTTCATGAGTCATGCTGAATCCACATAAATTTTTCAGCTCTATGTGGCTTTACTTTGATGTTAGCTTGTTGACTTTTATGTTTTCAAAAAAAAAAAATGTCTGTGATGTTGAGTGAAAAAACATTCTGCTTTTTTTGGTCTTGTTTTTTTAAAAATGATGTCTTGCCTTGATCTCTCTTAACAGTAACATTTGTTGCTTGTGGTGCTGGAAAATGCTGTCAAGTTTTCTGTCTTGCTTAGGTGCTTCTTCATTTTCTTCCAGTCAGTACATTTTCTGAAATGATTTGTAGTGTCTACCTATCCTCCAAATATTAATTGCTTTTTAGTGAAGAATTAATCTAATCCACAATGCTCTGGGGTGCACAAGAATGACCTTGTAGCTTTGCTGAGATGATAAAAGTATAGGAAAGCCCACTGGCACCGACTGGATTTTTGTTGGCTTTGCTTTTTTTCTCCCTGTGGAATCCAGTTCAGAAGAGGAACTGTATAAACCATTGCTGGCTGCAGTCTCTTTAGCCCAGTAAAGTGATACTGAGGCATTGATGCTATTTTTGTAAAGAGACTGACCAGACTGACCCTTTTCAAGCATTGTTTACTTATGACATTTTTATCTTTAAACCTCTTGCCCCTTATAATGCAAGTATTTTAGAGGGGAAAAAAAAAAAAAAGCGGAATGTTTTTGCTGATGCATGGAGTCCCTCATGGAAAAAGATGGATATTCCTACCACCAGACAGTTCTTTTACTTCGTTCCAGATGTTTGCATAACTTATTAACAGCAGATTCCAGCCTACTGAGAAGCAGAAGACTGTTGATATTTGTTTATTACTCGCGATAAAATGAGGTACCAGGAAATTCTGTGTGGGATAAACATGTGTATTCAATACCAAGAGTGGGTGTTTAAATGGGTGCATCATTGACATTGGAATCAAACCAATGTACTAAGTGATTTTAAAAAATCCCGCCCTGCATAGTTTGCTTTGAAGATGGAGTAAGCCAGTAGTAGAAGGAAGCAGGGATTCTGGTTTCCTATGTGCCCTACCTGTATACAGGATAAATCACACATCTGCTACATCTATGTGTACCTGCTACTACCAAGGGTGCTCTGGTTGGGGCATGGGGCTTGTTTCACACGGTGATGCAGGAGGACCTAATTTTCACAGAATCACACAGCATCACTATGTTTGGAAAGATCTTTAAGATCATCAAGTCCAACCATTATCTAGCTCTACCAGGGCCATTACTACACCATACCCTTGAGCCTCCATATCTAGACAGCTTCTAAATACATCCGGGGATGGTGACTCAACCACTTCCCTGGGCAGCCTGTTCAGTCTTTGACCCTTTTGGTATACAGGTTTTTCCAAATGTCCAATCTAAACCTCCCCTGGCATGACTTGGTGCCATCTCCTCTTCTATCAGTTGTGACTTGTGGGAAGATCCCAACACCCACCTCTACCTTTCAGGTAGTTGTAGAGAGTGATAAGGTCACCTCCCCTCAGGCTCTTTTTCTTCAGGCTGAACAAGCGCCACTCCCAGCTGCGGGCGGGTGTCTCGGCCGGTGCCCGTGTGGCGGTTCCACCTCGTTTGGATCTGCTGCTGGTGCGGCTCATCCACCCAGGCTGCCTCAGTTGCCTCAGCAGCCGTCCACAGGCTGCTGGCTCTGGCATGGCCCAGCAGCTCTCACGGCTTCCAAAAGCCCTCAACAGAGCCCCTTGCTGGCTCTTGCTGCTGCGATTCCCTTCCCCAGTGCGGACTGGCCTGCACTGGAGCTGATCTCCTTGGTGAGTGACTGTTGGCATGTTTACACGGGGTGAGGCCACCGGGCTGCCTCGTGTCCTCTGTCCATCCACCGCCTTGCCCTGTTTCTCAGTGTTGAAGCATTAGCAGCCTTTGGGAAGTGGACATCCTCTATGCATCTGTTCTGGAGTCATCTTTGGGCACATTGGCCACTCTCCTAATATCTGTGGGCTTGTTTAAGGTTCATGGCAGTTGTAAAGTATTGAGTTATCTTTTGTTGTCCACTGCAGATTGCACTTACAGCTGCCTTTTCCCTACTGAAAGGCTAAAAAGTAATTATGGCTCTGCTGAATGTGCTGACAGTGATGTTGCACGAGGGTTTCCTCAGGCCTTGTCAGACACTTGGTGTTTTGGCCTCTCATTCAGACTGATGATGTTGTTAATTATCTTTTGAGTTTCATTACTCTTTTCCTTTCCAGGCAACCCTTGGCTTTTGTTTGTGAGCAAGTCTAAGACATTGACAATCAAGGAAAGCTGTTATTTGTGCACATTCATGCAGAGACACAGAAAGGAGGCACAGGCTGAAGGTCAGATCTGGAAAGGGAACTGTTTTATATGTCAAATTTCACAATTGATATAATGAAATATTGGATTCATTTTAATTCTCAGGGTAGCTAAACTTTGTAGGATTACTGATTTTATTACTGTGTTCCCCAAAAGCTGTTCTTGGATGGGCCTAGGAGCCCATCAGCTTGGCAGAGCTGAGCAGCTCAGTAACAGATGTGCACCTGAGCTCTCCTGTACCTGTAACTTGGTGGTATTCCTCTCCCATTAAGCATAAGTACTCTCAGTAGACCTACTCTGCATGTCTGAATTTGGGCTGTTGGCTCAACAGAGAAGTGACTGACATTGTATTTTTAAGCATCACCCATGTCAGCATTATATATGGGATTTTTTTCACCTCTTAATATTTAAGCCACCAGGCTAATATACATCAGGGATGCAAATTCAGTGTACTCTTCTACCTGAGAGCAGCCTGTGTGAAAAAGAACCCCAATTCCTTGCTGCTGCTCTGGTAGAACTTCATATGAAGTGGACTTCTTTTTATACTTAGGCTAGAGGCTGCTGGTCACTCTGATTTAATTGCTGTGCACACATTCAGTGTGTAACAGAACAGCTACAGCTGAAGAAGGAAACTGCCTTCCCAGCTCTAGATGGAGGAAGCAGTGACAAAGAAAGAATAATGTTGTAGTCTCTTTAAGCAGAAAAGTATATTGAACCCTCTCAGGCAGGTGTTCAAACACTTGACGGGTAAAAAGGGGGTGGATGCAACCCTCTTTGTTTCAGCTGCTTTATAAGAAAAGACTTATTCCCTGCTGGTCTCCATCACAAACGTGCTTTTAGTCCTAAGCCAAAGAGTATTGATCCAATGGTTCCAAGCAAGATGGCTTAAGCACCAGTGAAAATGAATGTAAACCACATCTTTGGCATAAATGTCCAGTAGGTAGCGGTCAGAGCATGTCTGTCTCTACTGGAGGAGACTGGAAGGAAAAAAAAAAAAACAGAAGGGTATGATGCTGAGTTCTGTAGGAGTTGTCCATTTAACTTGCCATTTCCAGAACATCTGCTTGTTAGGTTCCTGAAGGTATTAGAACTTCATGAAATGCAATGGCAATAGAGCATCAGCTGTGTAGTATAACCCATTTTCAGTAGTAGGTGTGTTTTCATGGAAGATTAAACCAACTTATAGTGGGGTGAGACTGCACAGGTAGAAAATAAAAAAAAAAATCCTAATGAAGATCTGCTTGGCAGCTTATGTAGCAGAAACTTGTCAAGACCTTCATATTTAGCAGATTCTGATGTTGCTGTTTGCAGCTGTGCTGATGACCATGTTCCTTCTAGGAGCTGCAGTTCTTTAGAAAAATTGATCATCTTGCAAAGAATTTTGATGTTTCAAAATGAAGGTTTAATTAAAACAGGAAATAAAACGATGGGGAGAGGAATCAGTTGAGAAGCTTCTGAGAAGAGGATTACCTATGCAAAATTTTTGGTTGTCCCAAGTTCAGAGGATATGGGAAAATAACCTAAGAAATCCAGCAAAGCAAAATGTATTGCTGGACTGTTGTGGGGCACACCACACCGAACTATAAATTTTGTGTTTTCTTCAACAAGAGACAAAAGATGTGGAAGAATGTTCCTTAATAGGCTTCTTGTCTCATGAAGCAGAGAGTCAAACCTCTCATTCATTCTGCCCTGAAAAGTCCTTTCTGATAAGGCAGATCCTAGGATTATTCTGGGTCTGTAGATCTTCAGGGTACTTCGTGTGTGTCCTTATGATGACTCCATTAGGGAATGTTCCTGTAAGCCCAAGGAACAGGAGCAATGCCAGCCCCGAGCAGTTTTACTGTGTATTGCTGTAGTGGCAGTGGACCATGGGAGCGATGCTCTGCATACAACTTCATACTTAAATGACAGTCTAAAGCAGACTTTGACGAAAGAAGGGAATTTTAAGACTCTATGCTTACTTTACTCCACCTTGGTAATTTTGGCCTAGACTAATACTGTGTGGTCAAGCACTAACAGTTAAAATATGCTAGTCTGGAATGTGGTGAGCAGTAAGGAGGAATACCTACCTAATGTGAACCAACAAATTCCTTGAAGACCACCTTCCTGTCCTGGTTTGAGTGAGAGCAAAACTAATTCTGTTCAGTTATTTTACTTTTCAGCTCAGATCTTCTACGTAACTGCACTTTCTGAAGTCAGCAGCCTGTTTTCACAGGCAGTGTCTGCTGCTGGCAGTGATAACAGCCCATGGTTAGAGTGACTACCAAGGATTGGTGTGCAGACCAAGGCCACTGCTAGATCTTGTGCACCACATTGGGGGGTGCAAAAAGTGAAAGGCTGCACCTGCAGGGAGGAGTGGACAGGGCAGGTGACC